>JAJBBP010000210.1:0-17970 GCA_021464625.1 Proterorhinus semilunaris | reverse complement strand
GTGCGCGTAAAGCGAACGCTTTCACTCGACGCAGCTTTGACCGTTTGACGCGTTACCATAAATTGGTCGATTCTGAGGACACTGAGCTTCCGAAGGCATCGAACTCCATGCAGCAAGAGCAGGATTTTGACAGTGCCGACTCGGTCGGCTCAGCTGATGGTATTCAGGCTCGGATAGGAGGTAGCAGCAACTCTGACTACGACGATGACTTGTCGATTGCAAACGGGTCGACCACCTTCGAACCGTCTGAAAAGGAAGACGAACCGATTGATCTTGAACATGGATTGTGCGAACCCGAGGTGGATGATGCCGTTTAGGTTTTCACGTATGTTTACGTATTTGTGACACAGGTTTACGGTAGGAAGCCTCTGTTAGGCGAGGAAAGTGAGGTGGATGAATCGGAGACAGTGGAAGAGGAGGACTCAACGTTTGTCGTCGCGTTTGATGATGGCACCTTTGGAAGCGACGTTTTCTCGAAAGCCCCGTTTACCTATCGTCTATCGCAGCCTAGCCAGAGGACGCGTTTTCGCAAGAACGGAAATGATAAGGAAGATTGGCAGCGACTCATCGGCCAGCCGGCTGAAGACCCTAAACGCAACAGCGCCGGCGGCTCGAAGGCATTCGTCAATAGCAGCTTTCAAGAGGATGAAATGCATCGCACGTGAACCCTTGCCTCGAAATTTGCTCTACGTGGTTGATTCAAAGCCATCTCTAAAGTCCCGGTTTTTGTAAGTACCTTGACGTGGGTCGTTCCTCGAACCCGTTTCATCTCACAATTCTTGCCATCTAAGACTACGGTGAGCATGGTTCCCGTTGCCTTTTCTTGGTCATTGTATTTTGTTTCAACTTTACTCTTTTGTCATTTAAACTACTCGCAAAAAAGTGTTGCGGATTGAATGGACAGGAAACAATCTTGTTTACTATACATTTAACTGTGCTAATCGCGTCATGGTTGTGTTCACTTTTGTTCAATTCTTTATGGTTTCAAAACACAGTTCAATTTCCGGCCGACGTGTTGTGTACGCGGAAGCAGAAAACGTATCAACCAACGTTGGGTCGGTTGGGAGTGGAGGTTGTGGTTTTTTGTATTTTTTTAATGATCACATTTTTGTTCCTTCAAGACTTCGCTTCCGGTGGGCGGTGCTGTTTTACGCATTGCCTCCTCGTTGTTCTCGCGCGAACTTGAACCCGTCGGCTAATTTTAGTTTTCGCTTAATATTCTCAAAACTCGTTGGCACTAATTATTTTACACCAAACGCGTCCGAGTTGCTACAACGGGCCGTTTAGCACTACAGGAATTCTTTTCCCGCAGCATTTTGTATGCTTTGTGTTTCACTGCCGTTTCCTTGCAGGCCCTGAAGCAATGTGTCATGTTGTAGGTTTGTTTTGTGTTATTTTGTTGTAAGAATATTTTTTCGTTGAGAGTTAGATGGTTAAATGAAAAACAATATGGCACTATCCCATTTGGGGAAATTGGTTTCGCGTTGACTCTGTTTCAACGCCATATCTGCGCTTCCTGCAGCTGTTGAAATGCAACGCATACTTTTGAGTATGTTTGATTCAAAGCCTATTTAATATACTTTGTTACCACACACATGCTCAATGCTTTTTGAAGCGAAAAGAATAATTTTTTAAACATTTACTTTCGTAAATACTTAATTTAGGTATTCGCAAAGTTACGAACGAAATGTTGGGAGTCGATTGCGAAAAACGTAACCATTGTTAACATTCAAAACGTTGGAACTTGGTTACCTTGGAATCAAATTTCAAGCCACTTTATATTGAAGCTATGAACCATTTTAAATGTGTACTTTTTCGGCCCAAAAACAATGTAGTTTGGGGGGGGGGTTGGGAAAAGTGATGAAATGCTTTTAGATAAATTCGATATTGCTTGATTGTCGCTGCTTCCTAATAAGAGCAATTGTTTGCGAACGAAAGTGACTCTTGCAGTTGAAGCACTTATCTCACTTTCCCGTGGACGTGTGAAAACTTGGAATTGTGAAAAGTGTGAATTTGTTATATGAAATTTGTATGTTTCAGTCTTCTTGTGAATTTTTAAGTATGACAGAATTTCGTGTGAGCTGTTTTGGACACTTAGTAGGACTTGCTTGCTGGAAACGTAGCAATAGTTTATCGATTGTTTTGGGCGAGTTATTTTGAAATTTCTTATTTTTTGTTTAAGCTTTCGAATATGTCGACTCGAAAATGCTTTAGTGTCGTGCGAAGTTTCGTGGGAGCGGCAAATTGGTCAGCATTCGGCGTATCAGGCACTACTTCGCGGCAGAGCGATGAAAATGCCAAACGTGGAAAACGCAATGGCCAGGGAAAATAGGAAGAGACAGATTCGGTCTACCACCATGGCGGCAAATTTCCATTCGTTGCGCAGCTCCTCGTCCTGGCTGCCCTTCTGTAGGTGCTCTCGTATGTCACGCGTGTACCTGAGTATCGCTACTGCGGTAGACCTGAGCTCCTGACACGTGGTCGCGTCTTGAAACGTGCTCATCGACGGTGCCGCCATCAGCGGTTGCTTCTCGCCGTCTTCTCGTCTTGCCGACACGGGTGCTTTCATGATCAGCATCTTGGGCAACCATTCGAGAAGAATTTTGCGCGTCTAAATGTAAACCGGTGTTTCTTGAACAGCAAACCTTTTAACTTCTCTCAACCCATTTGCCCATTTTGTAAATTTCCGGTGACCTGTAGTGCAGGTTGAGCACGACGACGTTGAACAAAACGGATGCTGACACTATGATCATGTGGGCACAAAAGAAAACACCGATTACTGGCACCGCTTCGGATGTGGTTGGAGTCATCTGTCCCACCATGGTGAGAAAGACGCAGACAGAAAGAAGGATAGTGATTTCTACAACGATACGTCGAACAGCAGACCAGTGAACATGATTGTTGAACATCTACCAACCCAGGGTTAGTTTTTCACCGGATTCTACTGGTAAGAGGAAGCTGAGTAAGGTCATCAGGCAAATCAGTACACTCGGTATGATCATGTTGAAGCTGTAGTACAAGGTTCTGCGACGAATTTCCAAACAGAAACGAACATCTGGGTACGGTTCATCCGGACAACAAGCGTACAACCGCTCGCTGCGTACAACCGGTGTTCCTAAAGCATAAATGAGTAGCGTACGATATTTTCATTGAAAGGCACCTATCAAGAGCCACTCTCCGTTTTCCAAATATTCAGACAGGTCCCAGCCAACGTCCGTTTGGCTGAGGTTCAACTTTTTCGAGTGATAAGTCCATGAACCGAACTGGGACAAAATGTGTTGGTATATGAATGGTGCAAGGAGCCACTAACCTTAAGGCAACAGGTCTGGTCGTCAAAAGGAAACCAAGTAATGTCAATTTTGCAACTGCTTTTCAGAATCGCAGGTGGCAGCCAAACGATGCGACCGTCACTCTCAACCACCATGTTGCTAGGGAAGTAGGATTGAAAGCTGGCATCAACACTAAAATGGTGTGTACAAAATTACTGCAAAAGACACGATGTTGTACTTATTATAGAGCAGCACATCTGGCTTCCATAATTTGTCCGGCGGAATACGCACCTCGCTGATGCCGCCGTATTCGTGTGGCGACCATTTTAAATTGTAATCGTACCAGCTCTGCAATAATACGAAATTCAACGTTTATTGGATTTGCTCTGGTGTCGCGGTCATACGAACTTCAGCCACACGTTGGTCTGCATCACTTGGCTCTTTTCATCCTAAATTGATAGTCGGTAGTTGATGTGCAATTGGGATGCTAAACGCACCACATTGACTATTTGGAACAACGTCATTTCCAGTGTCACCTCGACAGCATTGGAACTGTTGCTCACAGGTCTTTCGAGAATGTTGTAGTCTTGAAGCAGGTCTTCGTACAGTTGGCGTTCGTGGATATCCGTAAAAACTGTACACGTGAGGAAAACGAACACAAATATGCCAAGACCCATTTCGACGATGAACGTTTTGACTGACACTCGGCTAGTACTTCGCCTGCAGTCGAAGAATACTTTTCAAGAGGACGAGTTTTCAACATCACTGGTTTAACCTGGCTCGACTCTTCCGCTATATTTAACTACTACATAACACTCGCAGCAAATTCACTTAAAGCAAGCAATGCAATTCTGCCTTACTTGAACGTTTTTCAATCTCGGATATTTGCGCGCAGCTCCTTCGTCTACTGTTCCACCAATGTTGGTCACAGCTGTTCAACGTAGCAAGTCTCAGATGATCACTGGTCTACATTTCGCTGGTTTTGGAATTAATCAAATTTTTTACACGACTATTTCGGCGCCTAATTTTGGAATTACGCAACAACATCGACAAACTCAGAACTAAATTTGTGATCACCTTGCTTGGTTGCATGTGATTTTGGTTTCATTTTGGGGTTAACAACGAAATTCAGTTTGTACAGTTCATTGGTCGTAAACTTCACGCTGTACAGCATTTGTATGAACAACGCTTTATTGAAAACATATTTTCACACCATTTTTTCGTGCTCCTCAAATATCCATCTGGAAAAGAGCGAAAAACAGTTGGGCAAAAACAAAGTGAAAGCATACACGAATGGACGACTATCTTCATGAAATATTCGACTTGTATAAGGATAAAAAGGGATTGAACGAAAAATATGCATCTTTTGTAGTTTAGACATTCAGTCGTGCCACACTTTCCGTGACCCTAAATACCGTAACACCAGGAACATGTGTCAACCACTGCCTCTGAGCTCTTTTGACGCTCATGTTTATTACCCCATCCATCCATGTTTTCCTCCGCGTGTGCCTTCCATCTTTCCCAGGATCAGAAGAGTCTTCTCTAGGGATTCTGTACTCTCATGATATGGCCAAAACATTTTAGGATTCTAAGCAGTTTTCTCCAGCTCCACAATTCAAAGGCGTCGATTCTACGGCGCTCAGCCTTCTCTACGGTCTAATTCTGCGAACTTACCACTGGTAATAGCATAGTTCGAAGTACGCGGATCTTTGTTGGCAGTGGAATATGTTTATTTGCTCATTGTAATGTCATTGCCAATTCTTATTGCACAAAATTTGCGGCGCTTTTCCATTATACTACCAACTGAATAGACGTTCCATTCCGTGGAAAGTACCTGCAAACATCTATACTGTATCAGCAATAGAACCGAAACTTCCCGCTACGGAAAGTTTTTTACACGAACTTCATGAAGGCAGCTAAAAATAAAACTATTCCTTAGTCTATTACAAGTATTTGGTATTGAAACAACCCGATAAAAAAATAAAATCAATAATTTGCTACGGTTTAAGACGTGATGATAACTTACGGAAACCAACATCATGATACGACAGTAAAACAGCTACTCGGCTAGACCATAAATAGTCTACACGGGCTATAGTTTTTGACAAACGTATGCATGGCAAATACTAAGCAAATAATAACATCCTGCTTACCAGTCTACTGTAACAAAGTTAGCGAGTGTCAGAATAATGAAAGAGAAAAAAATGATTTACCCAAGGGGAAGCCGCCAAAGCACGGCCACAACGTTGCTTGCTTCCAAAAATACTGCATCCACCTTAAGCTAGCCACCGAAAAACACAGTACAAAAGATGGGCAAGTGATTTTACTTCTACACCAAAAACAAACGTAATGTTTCATAAAAGCATCCCAATTTTGTTCGCCAACTGAACTTTTCTTGCTACGTCGGTATATGTAGTATTCAATTTTGGCAAGCATACGTTGTGCAAATTCTATCCCAATTGTATCCTTGTTGATGTGCAGGCAACATGCTTAGGTGACAGACAGGCTACCACGTCAGCTGGAAGCAAACTACAGTTCAGTTGTCTTGCATGGTTTACGGTCGAATAAACGCTGAATAGAAGCAACAATTGAATCTGGACTGTTGGCCTGTCTGGCGCTGGCAATTGCAAATATTATAAACGCACGGGCTAAATGTAGAATTTACTTTGTAGTATTCAGAGTTTGTGAAAACGTGTTAGGTTTTTTCGCAAAAATACCAGTATGAAATATTGATTCCGCCCTTGTTGGCAACTTACCGAGGGTGCATCAACCTTTTGCTCCTCAGGTTTCACACAGTTTTGACTTCGACTGTAGCATACGAAATTGTCGTTATTCATTTTGTCAACCGCGACTAATGAACCATTCGCTCATTTTGGAAAACATTGGGTTCAAAATGGTATAAAATGGAAAAAGACTTTTTGTTGCAAAAGGTAATTCCATCGTGAAAGCTCCGTGACACTGAATAAAATAATCGAATTGAATGTGTAAGATGAAAAGGTACATTTTATTGTAACCTGATTGCTTTCGATTCAGGTCGTACACTTTGTTCAGCACACGTTTCTTAATTATGCTGTTGGCGACCTTTCGTAGCCTGAATACTTTTCGTGCTTCTTGTTATTTGGTTTAAGAACGTTTGTTTTAGTTACACTCGTTCATTGTGGTGTCACATCGCATTGCTCGAAGCGTTTCTAAACCTGGGCCTAGTACAAGGAAGTGCTTACATACGTATTAAGGCGGATCGCCTGGTTTTCAACGATGGAATATTCACAACAGAATTCAGTGCCCAACGTGATGCCGTTTCCAGCTAGAAATCAGCCGGTTCAAAATGGCGTAGGCGTTACGGACCCGGTAAGCGACTGGTTTTCCGCATCGACGGGTGGATGGTTGATTTACGTTTTCCTTTGTTTTGTTCAACCCTATTCCGAGGAATGTCTTATTTTCAATATTACCTTACAGCATATGTTACGAGGCACAATGCTTCCACCCGACAATGCGGCCATTGCTCCTGGCAGTCCGAACGTTTCAGCCGACGGCATCGGCGAAGCAGCAAGAGGAATGCAGGCAAGAAAGATGCCAGTTTTTTTTGTTGTCCCTTGATTCATCCTGTTGAAGAAAATGTCTATGGCTCAGGAACAGGGAGCTTACGAATTTGTTCAGCCCGTCTGTTCTGAACCGAATCCAGGATACATGCAGGGCCTTAAAAGCGTCAACCAATTCTCGGCGATGCCACCTAATCCTGTTACAAATATGGCAATGCCAGCATCGACGCTGCAGTACGGACCGCAGCGAATTAGTCAAAATGATTATCAACAGTCTGGGGGTCAAATGGTAATGAATCATTTAATTTATCCATCTGACTGAATTACATTGTCGTGCAGCCCGTTCCTGCGTTTTCGGATGGTCAACGTTCAGGTAGTCCCATGGTTGGTCACTTCCCCCCAACGTCTATGATGGCGCCTACGGGTGCTGGCGGTCAAATGCCCTTCGGCAGTGTTTACTATCCTAATGCTCCTGATGGCTATCGGACAGCCTCCTACACCAATTCTCCTGGCGTCGCGGCGCAGGAAATAAGCGGTCTGGCTCCGGTTAGTACCTACTTTTCTTTAAACAATTTAAACTGTCTTTCATCACTGTTTTCGCTTTTTCTGTATCCTGTTTAAAATCTAAACTTTGTTGTAGATTTCTGAAACATTTGAAGTATTGTTTTAATTCGCAGCTCCTATTGGTTTGTACAAAATTATTACAATCAGCATTAGGAATTGTTTTTTTGCTGCCCTGACACTGCAGTTTTTACATTTATATACATTGGACAAGAAAACAATGCGTGTTTTCCTAATTAAACGTCGGAGCGATATAGTTTTGTTCTTAATTGGGGTTTGCGAATAGATGACCATTTGTAACGGACGGAGATGATTGTTCTTAATTGAGGTATGCAAATTAATCTTACTGTAAGATTTTAATGTTCTCAGATTGTGATTTTGCAACGTGTAAAATTCCTCTGTTTCTGCGTGAAGTGGCTGAATTGTTGCCAGCAACATGCAAAATTGTAATTGTTTTTACATTTTTTAGTATATTGGGAAAAAAATGAGCTGTTTTAAAAGAGCCAAAGTATATTCACGGATAACTGGATGGTTTGTTTTAACGCATTTTTATTCTATCGTTTAAGCACCCTTTATGCATGGAATGGACAGCCACCCGTTTTAAATCAGCAGATGAGATTTGAATGCATTTTGGGCCCGGCGTACCTCTGTACTTGGTACATTGAAATAGAGGGATTAGAATCCATTTAGTCGATCGTTTTCCAGCTGGCCTTTTATTTTGGTACCCCCAAGGCGCTGGGCTTTGTTGGTGTGAAAGGTTATATGTACGATGGTGCCGTTTTTGTGTACTCCATCCTGATAACCCCCTTAGCTAATTTGCATTTTTTTTTCCTCTCTCATCCAGAAGTATGATTGCTCCGGGCGAGGTTCAGCGCTGCTTTGCAAAAATGGAAAACGGTATTTTAAGGAATAAGCAGCAGCCGCTGATTTTAATATTCTAATGATTTTAGATTATGACAGTAAGGCGTTAAGGGTGCTCAGGCGTATGAAGCAAATTATTTTGTATTTCTTCGTTAGCTTTTCTCTACTATTGGCCCAGTTGGGAGCATGTTGTGAATGGTTCAAGATTGTTGCAGCCCGTGGGAGTCGTTGCGATATAAAAGTCAGCCTGAAAGACGGACGACTAGGCGGACGGGACATTTTTAACACGTGCAGTTTTTCTTTAAACTTGTATTGAATTGGTCTGTTTTTGAAGAATTTATTTGCGAAAATTTAGACGATGCGGAAACAACACAGTCTGTTCAATTTTATCCAAGATTAATCAGTTGTGTAACTTGCAAATTAATATTGTTGATGCTTATTGTATTCCGCTGTGGAATGCATGAAATACCGATAGCTCAAGCTGTCAAGCTCAAGTTTTAAGTTGCTTTAAGTCTTGCTGAATTCTGTGTAATCTGTTTGTTTGTTAGAATTAGCATACCTGGAGGAGTTGTTTCGCCTTTTTTGCGACTCAAAGTTTCCTAAACGTAGTTCCATGCCCAATTTAACGTTCAACATTTGACAGTAAATTTTCTACACTTTGTCGCGATTCCCATTTGCGGCAATCGAGTCAGTACATAAATCGTCTGATTGTGATGCTTAACATTTTTGCGATTCTCAATAACTATTCTTTCTCCTTTTGCCGTGAAGCCGGATTTTCACCCGTGTGAGGAAAGAAACTCAAATTAGTTTTTTAAAACAATTTAATTCTTCATTAAAACCGTTATTCTTAACCATTGCAGTATTTGGCGTGGTGCTATTGCAGTCAGCGATGTACATTTTAGGAATCCTGTCTCTTTATTGCGTTACCCATAAGCAGCGAAATAGCGCTGTTATTTCAGAGACAGTTTTTATCGAAATATTCAAAAGCCAGTTTGCTATATGTCTAAGAAGAATTACTCCCACATCCTACACTCAATTCTTCCGTTTCATGATCGAAAGATGTTGCTTTAATCCCAAGCTTACGGTTTTTTGAATAACTGGCAAAATCAGCTGATTCATTCAGTACCCGTTTTGTTTGAGCGAATCTTCTAGACCGTTTGAGTTTAAGCCAATATGTTCAGCGGCTGTTCGTTATTTGTAGTTTAAATTCACAATACCCCTGTCGTTGGAGAACTTTGTCCAATTGGGTTGTTGAAAAATGAGTTAGAAAATCGTTTTTCTGTTTATCGTCGGCCTTCTCTGACAACGAGTGAAGGCCGCGCTTGCATTCCTCATGTCGCGCAAGTAATACATACTTTTATTTATCTTATTTTGTTTTATGGTAATTTTCAAAACACTACACAGCTTACAAAAGAGTTGCATTTGTTCGATTCACGAAGACCCACTTGTGCGTTTGAAACCGGCGCCATTCCGCGTAACTTACTTGCAATATGTCCGTCATCTAACGCGTAATTGCCTTGCTCCTGCCGTACGTGCAGCCTTGATCGGTTTGCGTAAAGCAAAATTAACTATTGTTTTCCCGTTAAATTCCTTTATAAGGTAATCAGTGTGACCTGCGTGTAACCGCTAGACTGTGATCAATTATATTCAGGTGTGTAATTTGAAATGTTTTTGCTCGTTGAGGTTGTAGCCGGCAATTTGATATCAGTCAATTTTTTTTAGAATGTGCGTGCACAATACACGGGTTTCTTTTTGCTTATTTTCCTCTGACGAATGTGTTCCAAAATAGCTTGTGTCGTGAAGCTGTTGAATTGTTTTGCTTCCGTGACAGCGTCTTTCGGTCAACTGGCTCTGCTTTTTTCTACAAATGTCATAATTTGCTCACTTTTCCTTATATGGAGTTAAAATATGACCTGCTATCCAATTAACGGCTAGTGTCCGATAATGTTAATTCGTTTTCATTATTCTTTTAATCATTGTTGCGTCTGTGCAGATAACTAGACGTTGAGCACATTTGCATATTCACTGTTTGTCGCATTACGTATGGAGATGGTTCGATTTAACCCAATTTGCCAGTACGTCTCTTTTTTGTTTTGTTTGGTATTTCTAAACACAAACCCGTTTTTGGAGTTGATTCATTCTTTCGGTACTCGTTAATAAACGGCTTTTTGTTCATTTTCAGAGTACGCCGTACTCGTTTGGTTCATCTCCCTGTCCGCCGTCGGTAAGTGGAATTACTGGATGTTTTGACCTCCAGTGCCTTGGATGTAGATTGTGCCACCCCCTGCGAGCGCACCTCCATCCATGATGACGAATATGCCACCATTTTCTGCACCCTCCATGCCTTTGCCCACACCGGTGAGTTTAGTATACTTTGATACAGGGACAGGTTGTATTCGATGTTCAGGCAATGGCACCACCTATGGGCATGCCGTCGGTAAGTGTGGAGAGCCTGTTTTAATTTGGTTGCTAAGTTTTCAACGTCAGGCGCCTCCTTTTACTGGCGGATCTTCTGCAAGTGTAAACAAGCCTGCCGGTATTCCTCCACCAACACTACCTGCTCCCTGCATGGGTGGAATGCCGCCCATGGCAGACTTTCAACAAGGAGCCATGCCTCCGCCGCCTATGCGGCGTCCGTCTGCAGCGCTTCAGGTTGTGTGTTGATGTAGCCGTTTGTCACAACTGGAGGTGCATGTCCATTTTAGCATACAACCATGCCGCCTGCTCCAGGTATGGCCACATCGTCGGCCTTTCCTCCGGCATTTCTAGCCGGGCCGCCATCCACTGCCACCGCCGCCGCCTCGTCCCTGGATGGAATGAGCGCCCCGCAGAAACGTCTTGATGCGAATATGATGCCCAGCTTGGTAAATTTCCCTCGTCGTCGCTCCTTCGAATTGCAACTCCTGTTGCGTAGGTGCAAGTGGTCGAAGATGACCGCAAAGCCAGGTCAGGTCTGTTCCAAAGCGGCGTTGACCACGCCGAACAGCCGCCTTTGGCGACGACGGATTTTTTTGCCGAAGACCAAGGTGACGCAATTTTCTCAATTTACGCCTCTGCAAAATGACGACGACTATTTTCAGGCAATTGCAACCCTAAGTTCATTAGAGCCACGTTGTACAATGTGCCAATGTCAAATGATTTTGTCAAACAAAGCGCGCTACCATTCGGCTGATCATAACACCGTTGGCCAATCTATCAACTGAGGAGGTGAGCCATTGCAACCTGCTGGCCAACAAGCTTCAGTAGTGCTCGCTTTCAGTGCGCTTTGCCCATAGTACAAACCGGCGACGCGGGTCCTATTCGTTGCAACCGCTGCAAGGCGTATATGTGCCATTTATGATGTTCTTCGACGGTGGTCGTCGTTTTCGTTGTCCCTTCTGCTCCGTGTCCACTTGTGGTCAGTGCCCTGGTTGCATAGTTCATTGGCTCCAATTTGACCATTGCAGTACCTGAGCATTACTTTGCCCATCTCGACCACACAGGTCGGCGGATAGACGCCAACGAACGTCCAGAATTGCACTTGGGCTCATACGAGCTGGTCGCCAGTAAGGAATACTGCAAGGTGGGCTCATCTTTTACCAGTGTCTTGAAGATGCCGACGACTTTTTCAGGACGGCATTCTGCCGCAGCCGCCGGTGTTCATCTTCATGCTGGACGTTTCTTACAACGCCGTCCGAACTGGCCTTGTAAAGACGTTTTGCGAAAATATCAAGATGCTCTTGCACAACCTTCCCCAAGAGCACGGAAGGGAATCGCTGATCGAGGTGGCTTTTGTCACCTACGATCACGCTGTCCATTTTTACGACTTGAAAGTGATGACAGTTTGTTTGGTCGCTCTTCACCGACGCCGCTGCTTTTCAGAGCGGCAATGGTGTGCCGAAAATGTTGGTCGTCAGTGATGTGCAGGAGATGTTTGTACCAACCGGGAAGAACTTGTTCATCAAGCCGAACGAAGCTGCCGCCGGAACAATCATCGATCGGTGAGAGGCTTCCAATGGCCATTGCGCCTTGCATGTGGTGCCATTTATCTTGTGACAGACTGACCGAGAAAATCTGGGCAATGTTCGCCGAAAACAAGGCTACCGAGATTCTGCTGGGGCCGGTACTGCAAGCCGGCGTTGAAACACTCAAGGTTTGTCTAGCTGTGCCGGTGTGCGTTGCTTCATCTCCTTCTTCAGGCATACGGTCGTCCGGGGCAAGTTGTTTATTTTGCAAAGCTCGCTTCCTGTTTTCGAGGCGCCAGGCAAGTTGAAAAGTCGTGACGATCGTAAGTTGCTGGCGACGGACAAGGAAAAGGTGCGATTCGGTGGTGGTGCCTGGTGGCACACCGTGACCTTCTTTTTCTTGCAGACCATCCTCACTCCGCAGGGTGACTTTTACGGCAAAATGGCTGAACAGTGCGTGTCAGTCGGATGTTGCGTGGACGCGTTTCTGTTCCCAAACTCACACATCGACGTGGCCACCATCGGATCGCTGTGCAACCTTACCGGTGGTCAGGTGTTCAAATATCCCTTCTTCGAGGTTTGTGCTGCTGTGGCCCTACGGAAATTGATCATTTTTCCCTTAAGTCGGAAACAGACAGCCAGCGTTTCCTGTCCGATTTGAAGCACGACATTGAACGACCGATTGTCTTCGACTCCATCCTCAGAGTTCGCACAAGTCAAGGTAGCTTGTCGGTGTTCATGTTTCCACCACCTTTTCAACGTTGTGCCCCAGGTATTCGGCCGACTGACTTTTTTGGCAACTTCTACATGAGTAACACAACGGACGTGGAATTGGCCGCCATCGATTCCGACAAGTCGATCACTGTGGAAATCAGGCACGACGACAAGCTCGAGCAGGGCAACGCCTACTTCCAGATGGCGCTGCTGTTCACAAGTGTCGGCGGCCAGCGCCGGCTACGCATTCACAATATGGCGCTTGCCGTGGCCGCCGACTACCCGGCGCTCTACAGGTCGGCCGATTTGTTCGCCATGGTCAATCTGTTGAGCAAGCAAATCGAAGGCCAACAACTGGTAAAGGGTACCAAGGATGTGCGCGACAACATCACGGCAAAAACGGCGCAAGCGTTGGCCACGTACGTCAAAAGTGTTCGCCGTCGTCCAGTCTGGGTCAGCTGGTTCTTCCCGAGGCGATGAAGCTGCTACCGTTGTTCGTCAATTGCATGTTCAAAAGCGACAGCTTTGCTGGCGGTATGTTTTTCCCTATAGGCTCATTTTGAGGGACCATTTTAGGCTGTGACCTGACGGTCGACGATCGCGCTTGGCTTATGCACATCGTACCGTCAATGAGCGTGGCTGAGACGGTCACTTACTTCTATCCTCGTCTGATACCTGTGGTACGTTGAAAGAGTTATTTTTCTTGCCCTTTTCATGTTTGCAGGTGAACATGGATTGTGGGCGCGAAATGCCGGTCGCCGTTCGATGCTTGTACGAAAATATGGCCTCAGATCAAGCGTACCTGCTGGAAAATGGCGTTGTCATGTTTCTCTGGGTAGGCAGCGGCGCGCCGGCAGAATGGATACAAGACGTGTTTGGCGTAAGCACGTTTGCCCAAATCAATGCCGAGAAGGTAACTACTTTGTTCGTACCGGCTGACACTCATTGTTGTGCACTGATTACGTTTGCAGCACGATTTATCTGAAAAGGACAACCCAACATCGCGAAGCCTCCGCTGTCTCATGGAAGAGATACAAGCACCCAGACAGCGTCGCATGAAGGTAAGAAGAAGAAGCAGATGCTCATTGTCGGCTAATCAATCGTCTGTTGCAGCTGTTCATCGTCAAGCAGCAAGATCGTATGGAACCATGGTTCAAGAAGTTCTTGGTCGAAGACCGAACCGATAGTCATCCGTCGTACGTGGAATTTCTGTGCTTCATACACAAAGAAATTAGGAACCTGCTCTCCTGAAAAGCGCGTCGCCGCTGTTGTGTACGGAAGAAGTTTTTTCTTTTCCTGGTTCCGGAACTCTATCTCTGATGGTGTTTATTTGCTTCCATGATTGGTTATAAAGTTGAACATAATCAACGTGCTCTGTTTTAACGACAACAACTTCGCTTGTCTCCGCTTCGTGGCGATCGGATGGTTGCTACCCAGGTCGTGCCACTGTGGAATGTGTGACTCTCCGTTCCTCCGTGACCGTAACCTGAAGACGATGGTAAATGGCAACAGGTTCAACATCTGTTTTCATTATTCACCTTTTGGGCCGTACAGAGCCGCGTAGCACATGTTGCAGTATGGTAGGCCATTGTGCTGTAAAGAAAATTTTGATCAAATAAAGCTGACGGTATTGATTGACACTAAAACTCTGTGTATAGCATAACAACCGGGACAAAGGAAGAGGAAGAAAGAAAGCTGTGTGCCGAGACATACTTCCGAATGACCACCCGCAATCAACACCTTTCTGCACGGCTCGTTGGCGCATCGGAGACAGGCCGAGTGCCAGTCCTTGCCCATGGACACCTTTCGTTCGGCTGCAATAGCAGCACGTGTGAATCGATGGAGGCAAAAATATGGCATGAATACGTACGTACCGAAATATACAGGTTTCTTGCAGGCCGGACAGTTAGGCATGATTTTCGACGACACAGGACTGCTTCTCTTTGCTGCTATAACGGAAAAGTGAGATGACGGCTGTTGTGTGCACAAGGCGTCTTTAGTCACACGGTAGTACCAAGGCTGGTCGGAGACAATTACGAATCGACGGAAACGCCGATTGGCCAATGGCCGACTGATACGCGCGAATATTTTAAGCACTGACTCATTGACTGCTTGAAGACAGCTGCTTTGAAGGAAGTTCCCCTCAAGAATAATCGGTGACAAAGGAAATATGATCCGTACATGTGTAGAGAGATGTAAATTGAAAAAAGGGCATTAGTAGATGAAAACAGAAAGTCGTCAGAGATAAGATTATTTACAGCGGAAGCGCCCTGCGGACAACGTCGGACTTCAATGTTGCACGAAGTGACTGAGAGTGAGAAAAGACAAGTTTTAACAAAAGCCAGGTAAGACGATTGGCCGCCCTTTGAAGGGACAAGTGACTATTTGGCACAATGCACATACTTAGAATTTGCCGGGCAAAAGTGTCCAAGTGCCTTTGCCAATTTGCCAGCAGATGGCAGGCGATTTATGTGCAGGAAGCAGCGAGGGAAATTGGTGAACAAACAAGTAAAGGTAACAGTCTGCGGCATGAACTTATTGAGGTTTGCAATGTTTACGAAGGTAGGATGGCAACACCTTTTCCTGTCGTCATCAACAATCTCTCCGAAGTGGAATTGAATAGAACGATCGATAAACACTGACCTGTTTGGAAGAGAAGAAATTTGTATAAGGCTAGACGGAAATTTCGAAATAGCCCGCGGCAAAAGCACTGAAGAGTCAACAAACAAACAGCCAGCCGCCGCTTATCTGCTATAGCAGCACGTCTTTCTGGCCACATACGTCGGCATCGAACGAATGTCAACAGGAAGACAAAACCGGCGCGGCAACCATAAAATACGGAGGAAGTTGAAAAAACTAGACTGCACAACGCGTTGCCAGTGAAACCGGTGAAATTTAAGCGAACTTCGATCGAACTGTTGTTGTTCAGCAGAGGCAGCAGTGATGGATAAGCAGCGATGGAAGTAGAAAACCTGCACACACTTTATTTGAATTAAGCGACATAAGCTATCTTGATCGATAGGCGCATTTTGATATAATGGGTTTAGTACAACCCGATTCAAACGCCGCGTCACCAAAAGACTAATAATGTCCCAGTGCATTTATTGCTTCAAACGCAGTTTCTTAAAAAAGGCAATGCGAATGCATAGAAACTTGCGCATTCGTTTGGTGTTCAGGAAGAGAACAAATTGAGCAGTTTTTGATCAACCAGGAGGCTTACGCGCTCGCTGCGTACTCTACAGCCTTTTTAGCACCGTCGGCCAGATCGAGCGCATGGTAAAATTGAATTCCCGAATGCTCGAGAAGTTGGTAGGCAAAAAACTCGTTCCTTCCTGAAAATAAACTTGCACATCACCTTTAAAAATAACAGTACGAAACAGACCGCAAAAACGAACGATGAGAGGCTGAACAACGCCAAACGAACTGACCAAGTTGAGAAGGGCACGAGCGATCATTTCACAATTTACAATCCCTCCAAATATGTTGATAAAAATACATTTTACCTAAACAGAAGATAAACTGCTTTAACGCGAAAAGGAACAAAAACGAATGCCTACATTCGAATCGGCAAGCACCAGTTTCAGCGCTTGGAAAACAGTGCTTTCTGTTACAGTACCCTTTACGTCTAAAAAGTTTGCAGGATTCCCGCCAAAGTGTTTTATCATGTCCATTGTAGCCATTGCCAACCCTGCGCCATTGACAACACAGCCTATGTTGCCGTTGAGGGCAACGTAGTGCATGCCGACTTTTCTGGCTTCCCTCTCGAGCGGATTGAAATCATGTTCGTTCACCATTTCAAATATTTCTCTCTGACGATGGGCGGCGTTGTCGTCGAACTCTATTTTGGCGTCGATGGAATAGACTAAATAAAGACTACCTGCTTATCTTTAACCTCATTCCACGTGTTCCACAACTTTTCTTGTCATCAGCGCAAATGAGCGGATTGATTTCTACTTGACTGGCGTCCATTTTGATGAAAGCCTCGTAAATATACTGCAGTTGTTCACAAACCTGAAATTGATGTTGTTTAAAAAACCAAGGGAAGACGGTTTCGCACATCATTCGTGCATGCGCGACTAAACCGAAGGCACTCGGCAAGTCTATGAGCGGCAGCTAATGGAAAGCCTTTGTCAATGTCAATTTTTTCCCTACAACGCGACAGTAAGAACGAAACAGGTACCAATATGTCATACGGTAAACATTAGTTCCGGAAAATGTTCCATGGTATATTCAACGTCTACACCACCAGATGGGCTGACCAGGAACATGGGAGAGTTGCTCTCACGGTCCATGACAACCGCAACGTATGCTTCTTCATTGTAATTTACCTTCTCCGCAATCATTACCTTAAATAATGTAGAAATCGAATTTTAACAATTAACCATATGAACACGCTTGTATACTTTTCTCACAAACGCACCCTCGGATCCTGTTTGTTTGGTGACTAGCTGGTGCCCAATCATCTGTTCTACGTAAGAGGCAACTTGTTCGGGTCTAGTAAAAGTTTCTTTGAGATTTCATGCAAATTTCACGACATACTTGGTAACTATCTTTACCCCTCCATGAAGGCCACTCGAGAAGTGGCCTTTCATTCGACCACCTGCCAAAATTTGAGCTTTGACCACGTATGCCGAAGTTACCGCTGAATAAAACAGATCATTTGAAAATTACAAAAAATACAGTAAAGTAATTTTACGTAACACACCTGCATGCTATTCATGATTTTTTGCCGTACGCTTCATTGGGATGCAAGTGAGAATGCTACGTACTTTGTTTACGTTTGCAAAAGGCCATCATTCATGAACTAAAAGAGCAATAAACAAGAACATGCAGAACGTACGCAAATCTTTGATTTCTTCCAACGCTTGCAGCGGTGAGCGAACGACTACAAAGTTTTCCACTCTAACACCATACTTTTTCAAAAGCGTCTTGTTTTGGTGTTCGTGCAAATGCATTTCGCGCGAGCAGAGACGAGAGACGCGCTGAAGCGAAAAACGAAAATCGATTGCTTAATGGAAAAATGACGAACCGACAAAATGTTGACACATTTAGCAAACACAACCATCGTGTGCAAAGTATGAC
>JAJBBP010000209.1:0-18180 GCA_021464625.1 Proterorhinus semilunaris | reverse complement strand
GGTCGAGATTATAAAAGAGCAAAGGCGAGAAATGGCGCCTTCGGCGCTGATTACTCGATTTTTCCCAAAATGGCCGACCACCTGTTGGTCGCCTAGCAACCATGTAATGGAGGCCTCCCTTAGTGCCTCCATTGCACACACACTACATTGTATTGCCCTGATGAGTCATTAATCTTTGAGTAAACATCAAAACGACATTTTTAGCGTCTTCATGTGAATGATGGCTCCAACCTGCAGAGGGCGCCAGCGCGCACCCCAAATCTTTTTTATTTCACAAGCAGCATCAGACGGCCTTGACGGGCCGTATTTCAATGACTACTGTCCACAAGCTCCTTACAGGGGGCGCTAACGCGCTGTAATTGTGTATAATGTGAGATTTGTGTTTCAGTCCCATTAGATTAACATGGTGGGCCTCGGGCGTCACCATGGCAACACCATACAAAATACGGTATGGGTCTCATTGGCTTTTTGGATCGGGATGCCATCAGCTATTTTTGTGCCGAATTTTATCCATTTCCGAGAAACTAATTTTTTTTCCATAATGCATTTTTTCTTGTCAGCCTAGAGGGGGCGCTATCGCGCCAAATCTCACTTTTTCACATTTGTTGTGTCCGGGGGTGAAAGGTCAATAAAATGTATATTTCCGATTTTTTATCGGAGTTCGTTTGTGTAAATGGGAGCATTTTGTTGTTTTCGGTAAGTCGCAAAATTCTTCGTAAAGATTGCGGCTTCGCCGCACACAAACCGTAAAACTTAGCCAAAAAATTTGGATAACTTTTGATGCCCCACATCTCGAGATGAACTGGAGCGATTTTGGGCTCATTTGGTGAAACGCCCTAGGAGGAGTTCGTTAAAATGCGACGTCAGCGAAAACGCTGACTCACCATTTTCCCGACTTCCTGTCAAAATGGCGGACTTCCGGTTTGTCTGGGGGCGTGGCCACAATAATAGTTTTTGGTTGTCGTCACATGACAAATGTCTCTACCGAATCTCGTCGCTCTATGACAACGTTTATGTTGGCCCCCTCCCCATAGGCGCAATGTATTTTCACTTTTGTAGGTGGCGCTGTCGCGCCATTTTTTATTTCCCCAAAACGAAACACACATTTTAATAAATTTTTCACCGGATCTGAATTTTGGGCAAAGTTTGGTGAGTTTTCAACTATGTTCAGGGGGTCAAATTCCTGCTCAAAGAGCAGAAGAAGAAGAAGAAGAAGAAGAAGAAGAAAGAAAAAATTAAAGCCGCAAGCGGCATCGAGAGGCCCTCGCGGGTCTAGTGGGCCGGTTGACGCCGGTTCCCGCACGCCGCCGCAATAACCGGGAGGCGCTGCCGCGCCCTACGTGGTTATAATGTCGCTGCCACCCTAGGTCGAGATAATAAAAGAGCAAAGGCGAGAAATGGCGCCTTCGGCGCTGATTACTCAATTTTTCCCAAAATGGCCGACCACCTGTTGGTCGCCTAGCAACCATGTAATAGAGGCCTCCTTTAGTGCCTCCATTGCCGCGCCATAACCCACCGAGGGTGCCAACGTGGCCACACTACATTTTATTGCCCTGATGGGCCATTAATGTTTGTGAGTAAACATCAAAACGAGATTTTTAGCGTCTCCATGTGAATGATGGCTCCAACCTGCAGAGGGCGCTAGCGCGCCCCAAATTTGTTTCATTTCACAAGCAGCATCGGACGGCCCTGACGGGCCGTACTTCAATGACCACTGTCCACAAGCTCCTCACAGAGGGCGCTAACGCGCTGTAAATGTGTATAATGTGTGATATGCGGGTCAGTCCCATTGGAATAACATGGCGAGCCTCGGTCGTCTCCATGGCAACACCGTACAAAATACGGTATGGGTCTCATTGGGTTTTTGGATTGGGATGCCATCAGCTATTATTGTGCCGAATTTGATCCATTTCCGATAAACTAATTTTTTTCCCATAATGCATTTTTTCTATTCAGCCTGGAGGGGGCGCTATCGCGCCAAATCTCACTTTTTCACATTGGTTGTGTCCGGGGGTGAAAGGTCAATAAAATGTATATTTCCGATTTTTAATCGGAGTTCGTTTGTGCGAATGGGAGCATTTAGTTGTTTTCGGAAAGTCGCAAAATTCTTCGTAAAGATTGCGGCTTCGCCGCAAACAAACCGTAAAACTAAGCCAAAAAATTTGGATAACTTTTGATGCCCCACATCTCGAGATGAAGTGGAGCGATTTTGGGCTCATTTGGTGAAACGCCCTAGGAGGAGTTCGTTAAAATGCGACGTCAGCGAAAACGCTGACTCACCATTTTTCTGACTTCCTGTCAAAATGGCGGACTTCCGGTTTGTCTGGGGGCGTGGCCACAATAATGTTTTTTGGTTGTCGTCACATGACGAATGTCTGTACCGAATCCCGTCGCTCTACGACAAAGTTTATGTGGGCCCCCTCCCCATAGGCGCAATGTATTTTCACTTTTGTAGGTGGCGCTGTCGCGCCATTTTTTATTTCCCCAAAACGAAACACATATTTTAATTAATTTTTCGCCGGATCTGAATTTTGGGCAAAGTTTGGTGAGTTTTTGACTATGTTCAGGGGGTCAAATTCCTGCTCAAAGAGCAGAAGAAGAAAGAAAGAAAGAAAGAATAATAATATTTCCTGCAAAAACAATATAGTCGCTTTCGCGACAACAACATATTATACATTTTTGGAAAGCTTTCGACTTCCCCGACGCACCCGTGGGGCTCGGAGGTGAATGACGAGCGCTTCGCGCTCGTCATCCACCTCCGTATGACAGTTGGCCATATACCCCCATTCATTTTGCTGCAATTATAAGTATAAGGGCCCACACCAGAGGTGTGGGCAGTCACTGTTTTATACGGTGAGTTTACGTTTGACATGGGGACAGCGCTTCGCGCTGTTTTCGTGCGCTCCGCGCACCTAGGTTCAGTGCGCTGCGCGCACTGCGTTGCGATTACAATAGGCCCTTGCTACGGCAGGCCGCTCGGGCCTAATTAAAGCCGCAAGCGGCATCGAGAGGCCCTCGCGGGGGTTCGTTGGCCGGTTGACGCCGGTTCCCGCACGCCGCCGCAATAACCGGGAGGCGCTGCCGCGCCCTACGTGGTTATAATGTCGCTGCCACCCTAGGTCGAGATTATAAAAGAGCAAAGGCGAGAAATGGCGCCTTCGGCGCTGATTACTCGATTTTTCCCAAAATGGCCGACCACCTGTTGGTCGCCTAGCAACCATGTAATGGAGGCCTCCCTTAGTGCCTCCATTGCCGTGCCATAACCCTACCGAGGGCGCCAACGTGGCCACACTACATTTTATTGCCCTGATGAGCCATTAATCTTTGTGAGTAAACATCAAAACGAGATTTTTAGCGTCTCCATGTGAATGATGGCCCCAACCTGCAGAGGGCGCTATCGTGCCCCAAATCTTTTTTATTTCACAAGCAGCATCGGACGGCCCTTACGGGCCGTACTTCAATTTACCACTGTTCACAAGAACATTACAGAGGGCGCTAACGCACTGTAATGTGTATAATGTGTGATATGCGGGTCAGTCCCATTGGAATAACATGGCGAGCCTCGGTCGTCTCCATGGCAACACCGTACAAAATACGGTATGGGTCTCATTGACTTTTTGGATCGGGATGCCATCAGCTATTATTGTGCCGAATTTTATCCATTTCCGAGAAACAAATTTTTTTCCCATAATGCATTTTTTGTTCTCGGCCTAGAGGGGGCGCTATCGCGCCAAATCTCACTTTTTTACATGTGTTGTGTCCGGGAGTGAAAGGTCAATAAAATGTATATTTCCGATTTTTAATCGGAGTTCGTTTGTGCAAATGGGAGCATTTTGTTGTTTTCGGTAAGTCGCAAAATTCTTCGTAAAGATTGCGGCTTCGCCGCAAACAAACCGTAAAACTTAGCCAAAAAATTTGGATAACTTTTGATGTCCCACATCTCGAGATGAGCTGGAGCGATTTTGGGCTCATTTGGTGAAACGCCCTAGGAGGAGTTCGTTAAAATGCGACGTCAGCGAAAACGCTGACTCACCATTTCCCCGACTTCCTGTCAAAATGGCGGACTTCCGGTTTGTCAGGGGGCGTGGCCACAATAATGTTTTTTGGTTGTCGTCACGTGACGAATGTCTGTACCGAATCTCGTCGCTCTACGACAAAGTTTATGTTGGCCCCCTCCCCATAGGCGCAATGTATTTTCACTTTTGTAGGTGGCGCTGTCGCGCCATTTTTTATTTCCCAAAAACGAAACACATATTTTAATTAATTTTTCGCCGGATCTGAATTTTGGGCAAAGTTTGGTGAGTTTTTGATTATGTTCAGGGGGTCAAATTCCTGCTCAAAGAGCAGAAGAAGAAAGAAAGAAAGAAAGAAAGAATAATAATATTTCCTGCAAAAACAATATAGTCGCTTTCGCGACTACAACATATTATACATTTTTTGAAAGCTTTCGACTTCCCCCACGCACCGGTGGGGCTCGGAGGTGAATGACGAGCGCTTCGCGCTCGTCATCCACCTCCGTATGACAGTTGGCCATATACCCCCATTAATTTTGCTGCAATTATAAGTATAAGGGCCCACACCAGAGGTGTGGGCAGTCATTGTTTTACACGGTGAGTTTACGTTTGACATGGGGACAGCGCTTCGCGCTGTTTTCGTGCGCTCCGCGCACCTAGGTTCAGTGCGCTGCGCGCACTGCGTTGCGATTACAATAGGCCCTTGCTACGGCAGGCCGCTCGGGCCTAATTAAAGCCGCAAGCGGCGATGTAGGCCCTCGCCCCTGGCGCAGCCCCCCTTGCGACCGCCTCCTTTGCTTCCGCCCCCGCTCTCGCCCAAACCTGCTCTCCCCTCGGCCTCACACACAACCTGTGTGCTCTCTGTCTACTAACTCTTGCTCTTTGCAGCAGGGGGCGCTATAGCATGGATCATTTTTGTGTTCATGTAAAAAGATTCAGGGCCATCTGGTGTATACGTGATTACATTTAAAACTCAAAGGGACAAAGAATGCATAATAATGATGCTCTCAGGAACACGTTTACACTGGCCACGCCCACATCTTACACAATATGATGTATATGTAATATCATTTTTTGTTTGGTTTATTGTGTAGAATATACCGGCAAAGTGGGAGATAAATAATCCAGACTGCAATATTCAAGGTATAGATAGGAGGCGCTATAGTGTTGAGCACTGTGCAGTTATTGAGCTCTACCTGTTCAGACCGTAAGAGGCCTTATGTCAGGCAAATATGATCCAGATTGGATAGAGCGCATGCCTGCGAGGGCTTGTGAAATGTACTGCAAAAAGGCATTTTTTCTGTGGGGGTGCCATTTTAATCTGTTAACCCCCACTTTAACCGAGCACATTTTCGCCAGTTCGTCTTGACCCATATCTTAAAGCTTCTTGAAAAAAAGCGTCAAAAACAGTTACAGAAATGAGACGTAAGTGCAGGTGAAAACACAGCACACAAAGAAGTGTACTTGGTTCAGGTGGGAGTTAAGAGGTTGAAAGTGAAAATGGCCGACTTCCTGTGCGTCATTGCCACGCCCACACCTTCGAAAATATAAAACACATGTAATATATTTTTGTGTTCGATTTAATGTGTAGAATATACCTGCAACGTTTCATATAAATTGTACAAACTAAATGTTTCAAGGTATAGATAGGTGGCGCTATAGTGGCGAGCACCGTGCAGTTATTGAGCTCTATGGATCCATACCATAAGAGGCCTCATGTCAACCAAATATGATCCAGATTGGATAGAGCGCATGCCTGCGAGGGGTTGTCGAAGGTACGGGAAAAAAGCATGTTTTTTGTGGGGGCGCTATGTGAAAACTGTAAACGTTATCAAAAAAAGCTGGCTTGAAAATGTAGCTCCATTTCTCTAGATTCTATTGAGCCATGTTTGAGCTTATTCTGCAGAAAAACCAAGGAGTAGTACATTTAAACATCTGGTGAGAGATTTCTTCTCCAGGATTTCAATCCAAGATGGCCGACTTCCTGTTGGTCAGAGGGCGGAGCTATAATTATGTTTTGTGACTCTCTCCATGTGCTCTATCACTGTGCCAAAGGGGATTGGCCTACACCAAAAATGACTGTCCCCAAAAGAATGGGGGTCAACTTTGAGGGGGCGCTGTGGAGCCATTTTGTTTTGGGCGTGTGCATGTCGCCCACTGACACGCAATTTTTGCCGACTCTGATCACTGTGCCAATTTCTGCGTGTACTTTTACACGGGAAGGCACTGAAAAACAGGATCTTAGAGGCGTAACTATAATAATAATAATAATAATAATAATAATAATAATAATAATAATAATAATAACAAGAAACCGGGGGAGAACAATAGTCCCTTACCAGGACAAAGTCCTGGCTCGGGCCTAATAACAAGAAACCGGGGGAGAACAAAAGTCCCTTACCAGGACAAAGTCCTGGCTCGGGCCTAATTATAAAGGGAACAAAGCAAGATAGAGGCATGTTGTAATAGATTTTTGTGTTTGTTTCAATGTGTAGAATGTACCTGCAAAGTTTAATATAAATCGTACAAACTAAAATTTTCAAGGTATAGATAGGTGGCGCTATAGTGGTGAGCACCGTGCAGTTATTGAGCTCTATGAATTCAGACCGTAAGAGGCCTTATGTCAGCCAAATATGATCCAGATTGGATAGAGCGCATGCCTGCGAGGGGTTGTGAAATGTACTGCAAAAAGGCCTTTTTTTTGTGGGGGTGCCATTTTAATCTCTTAACCCCCACTTTAACCGAGTACATTTTCTCCAGTTCGTCTTGACCCATGTCTTAAAGCTTCTGGAAAAAAAGCGTCAAAAACACAGTTACAGAAATGAGACGCAAGTGCAGATGAAAACACAGCACACAAAGAAATGCACTTGGTTCAGGTGGGAGTTAAGAGGTTAAAAGTGAAAATGGCCGACTTCCTGTGCGTCATTGCCACGCCCACACCGTCGAAAATATCAAAAACATGTAATATATTTTTGTGTTCGATTTAATGTGTAGAATATACCTGCAAAGTGTCATATAAATTGTACAAACTAAATGTTTCAAGGTATAGATAGGTGGCGCTATACTGGTGAGCACCGTGAAGTTATTGAGCTCTATGGATTCATACGATAAGAGGCCTTATGTCAGCCAAATATGATCCAGATTGTATAGAGCGCATGCCTGCGAGGGGTTGTCCAAGGTACGGGAAAAAAGCATGTTTTTTGTGGGGGCGCTATGTGAAAACTGTAAACGTTATCAAAAAAAGCTGGCTTGAAAATGTAGCTCCATTTCTCTAGATTCTATTGAGCCATGTTTGAGCTTATTCTGCAGAGAAACCAAGGAGTAGTACATTGAAACATCTGGTGAGAGATTTCTTCTCCAGGATTTCAATCCAAGATGGCCGACTTCCTGTTGGTCAGAGGGCGGAGCTATAATGATGTTTTGTGACTCTCTCCATGCGCTCTATCGCTGGGCCAAAGGGGATTGGCTTACGCCAAAAATGCATGTCCCCAAAAGAATGGGGGTCAACTTTGAGGGGGCGCTGTGGAGCCATTTTGTTTTGGGCGTGTGCATGTCGCCCACTGACACGCAATTTTTGCCGACTCTGATCACTGTGCCATTTTCTGCGTGTACTTTTGCACGGGAAGGCACTGAAAAACAGGATCTTAGAGGCGTAACTATAATAATAATAATAATAATTAAAGCCGCAAGCGGCGATGTAGGCCCTCGCCCCTGGCGCAGCCCCCCCTTGCGACCGCCTCCTTTGCAACCGCCCCCGCTCTCGCCCAAACCTGCTCTCCCCTAGGCCTCACACACAACCTGTGTGCTCTCTGTCTACTAACTCTTGCTCTTTGCAGCAGGGGGCGCTATAGCATGGATCATTTTTGTGTTCATGTAAAAAGATTCAGGGCCATCTGGTGTATAAGTGATTACATTTAAAACTCAAAGGGACAAAGAATGTGCCAGTTATCATGGGTAATAATGACGCTCTCAGGAACACGTTTACCCTGGCCACGCCCACATCTTACACAATATGATGTATATGTAATATCATTTTCGTTTAGTTTATTGTGTAGAATATACCGGCAAAGTGGGAGATAAATAATCCAGACTGCAATATTCAAGGTATAGATAGGGGGCGCTATAGTGTTGAGCACTGTGAAGTTATTGAGCTCTATCTGTTCAGACCATAAGAGGCCTTATGTCAGGCAAATATGATCCAGATTGGATAGAGCGCATGCCTGCGAGGGGTTGTGAAATGTACTGCAAAAAGGCCTTTTTTTTGTGGGGGTGCCATTTTAATCTCTTAACCCCCACTGTAACCGAGCACATTTTCTCCAGTTCGTCTTGACCCATGTCTTAAAGCTTCTGGAAAAAAAGCGTCAAAAACACAGTTACAGAAATGAGACGTAAGTGCAGATGAAAACACAGCACACAAAGAAATGCACTTGGTTCAGGTGGGAGTTAAGAGGTTAAAAGTGAAAATGGCCGACTTCCTGTGCGTCATTGCCACGCCCACACCTTTGAAAATATCAAACACATGTAATATATGTTTGTGTTCGATTTAATGTGTAGAATATACCTGCAAAGTTTCATATAAATTGTACAAACTAAATGTTTCAAGGTATAGATAGGTGGCGCTATAGTGGTGAGCACCGTGCAATTATTGAGCTCTATGGATTCATACCATAAGAGGCCTTATGTCAGCCAAATATGATCCAGATTGTATAGAGTGCATGCCTGCGAGGGGTTGTCCAAGGTACGGGAAAAAAGCACGTTTTTTGTGGGGGCGCTATGTGAAAAGTGTAAACGTTATCAAAAAAAGCTGGCTTGAAAATGTAGCTCCATTTCTCTAGATTCTATTGAGCCATGTTTGAGCTTATTCTGCTGAAAAACCAAGGAGTAGTACATTGAAACATCTGGTGAGAGATTTCTTCTCCAGGATTTCAATCCAAGATGGCCGACTTCCTGTTGGTCAGAGGGCGGAGCTATAATTATGTTTTGTGACCGTCTCCATGTGCTCTATCACTGTGCCAAAGGGGATTGGCCTATGCCAAAAATGCATGTCTCCAAAAGAATAGGGGTCAACTTTGAGGGGGCGCTGTGGAGCCATTTTGTTTAGGGCGTGTGCATGTCGCCCACTGACACGCAATTTTTGCCGACTCTGATTCACTGTGCCCATTTCTGCGTGTACTTTTGCTCGGGAAGGCACTGAAAAACAGGATCTTAGAGGCGGTATAATAATAATAATAATAATAATAATAATAATAATAACAAGAAACCGGGGGAGAACAAAAGTCCCTTACCAGGACAAAGTCCTGGCTCGGGCCTAATTACCAGGACAAAGTCCTGGCTCGGGCCTAATTATAAAGGGAACAAAGCAAGATAGAGGCATGTTGTAATAGATTTTTGTGTTTGTTTCAATGTGTAGAATGTACCTGCAAAGTTTAATATAAATCGTACAAACTAAAATTTTCAAGGTATAGATAGGTGGCGCTATAGTGGTGAGCACCGTGCAGTTATTGAGCTCTATGAATTCAGACCGTAAGAGGCCTTATGTCAGCCAAATATGATCCAGATTGGATAGAGCGCATGCCTGCGAGGGGTTGTGAAATGTACTGCAAAAAGGCCTTTTTTTTGTGGGGGTGCCATTTTAATCTCTTAACCCCCACTTTAACCGAGTACATTTTCTCCAGTTCGTCTTGACCCATGTCTTAAAGCTTCTGGAAAAAAAGCGTCAAAAACACAGTTACAGAAATGAGACGCAAGTGCAGATGAAAACACAGCACACAAAGAAATGCACTTGGTTCAGGTGGGAGTTAAGAGGTTAAAAGTGAAAATGGCCGACTTCCTGTGCGTCATTGCCACGCCCACACCGTCGAAAATATCAAACACATGTAATATATTTTTGTGTTCGATTTAATGTGTAGAATATACCTGCAAAGTGTCATATAAATTGTACAAACTAAATGTTTCAAGGTATAGATAGGTGGCGCTATACTGGTGAGCACCGTGAATTTATTGAGCTCTATGGATTCATACGATAAGAGGCCTTATGTCAGCCAAATATGATCCAGATTGTATAGAGCGCATGCCTGCGAGGGGTTGTCCAAGGTACGGGAAAAAAGCATGTTTTTTGTGGGGGCGCTATGTGAAAACTGTAAACGTTATCAAAAAAAGCTGGCTTGAAAATGTAGCTCCATTTCTCTAGATTCTATTGAGCCATGTTTGAGCTTATTCTGCAGAGAAACCAAGGAGTAGTACATTGAAACATCTGGTGAGAGATTTCTTCTCCAGGATTTCAATCCAAGATGGCCGACTTCCTGTTGGTCAGAGGGCGGAGCTATAATGATGTTTTGTGACTCTCTCCATGCGCTCTATCGCTGGGCCAAAGGGGATTGGCTTACGCCAAAAATGCATGTCCCCAAAAGAATGGGGGTCAACTTTGAGGGGGCGCTGTGGAGCCATTTTGTTTTGGGCGTGTGCATGTCGCCCACTGACACGCAATTTTTGCCGACTCTGATCACTGTGCCATTTTCTGCGTGTACTTTTGCACGGGAAGGCACTGAAAAACAGGATCTTAGAGGCGTAACTATAATAATAATAATAATAATAATAATAATAATAATAACAAGAAACCGGGGGAGAACAAAAGTCCCTTACCAGGACAAAGTCCTGGCTCGGGCCTAATAATAATAATAATAATAATAATAATAATAATAATAATAACAAGAAACCGGGGGAGAACAAAAGTCCCTTACCAGGACAAAGTCCTGGCTCGGGCCTAATTACCAGGACAAAGTCCTGGCTCGGGCCTAATTATAAAGGGAACAAAGCAAGATAGAGGCATGTTGTAATAGATTTTTGTGTTTGTTTCAATGTGTAGAATGTACCTGCAAAGTTTAATATAAATCGTACAAACTAAAATTTTCAAGGTATAGATAGGTGGCGCTATAGTGGTGAGCACCGTGCAGTTATTGAGCTCTATGAATTCAGACCGTAAGAGGCCTTATGTCAGCCAAATATGATCCAGATTGGATAGAGCGCATGCCTGCGAGGGGTTGTGAAATGTACTGCAAAAAGGCCTTTTTTTTGTGGGGGTGCCATTTTAATCTCTTAACCCCCACTTTAACCGAGTACATTTTCTCCAGTTCGTCTTGACCCATGTCTTAAAGCTTCTGGAAAAAAAGCGTCAAAAACACAGTTACAGAAATGAGACGCAAGTGCAGATGAAAACACAGCACACAAAGAAATGCACTTGGTTCAGGTGGGAGTTAAGAGGTTAAAAGTGAAAATGGCCGACTTCCTGTGCGTCATTGCCACGCCCACACCGTCGAAAATATCAAAAACATGTAATATATTTTTGTGTTCGATTTAATGTGTAGAATATACCTGCAAAGTGTCATATAAATTGTACAAACTAAATGTTTCAAGGTATAGATAGGTGGCGCTATACTGGTGAGCACCGTGAAGTTATTGAGCTCTATGGATTCATACGATAAGAGGCCTTATGTCAGCCAAATATGATCCAGATTGTATAGAGCGCATGCCTGCGAGGGGTTGTCCAAGGTACGGGAAAAAAGCATGTTTTTTGTGGGGGCGCTATGTGAAAACTGTAAACGTTATCAAAAAAAGCTGGCTTGAAAATGTAGCTCCATTTCTCTAGATTCTATTGAGCCATGTTTGAGCTTATTCTGCAGAGAAACCAAGGAGTAGTACATTGAAACATCTGGTGAGAGATTTCTTCTCCAGGATTTCAATCCAAGATGGCCGACTTCCTGTTGGTCAGAGGGCGGAGCTATAATGATGTTTTGTGACTCTCTCCATGCGCTCTATCGCTGGGCCAAAGGGGATTGGCTTACGCCAAAAATGCATGTCCCCAAAAGAATGGGGGTCAACTTTGAGGGGGCGCTGTGGAGCCATTTTGTTTTGGGCGTGTGCATGTCGCCCACTGACACGCAATTTTTGCCGACTCTGATCACTGTGCCATTTTCTGCGTGTACTTTTGCACGGGAAGGCACTGAAAAACAGGATCTTAGAGGCGTAACTATAATAATAATAATAATAATAATAATAATAACAATAACAAGAAACCGGGGGAGAACAAAAGTCCCTTACCAGGACAAAGTCCTGGCTCGGGCCTAATTAAAGCCGCAAGCGGCATCGAGAGGCCCTCGCGGGGGTTCGTGGGCCGGTTGACGCCGGTTCCCGCACGCCGCCGCAATAACCGGGAGGCGCTGCCGCGCCCTACGTGGTTATAATGTCGCTGCCACCCTCGGTGCAGTTTATAAAAGAGCAAAGGCGAGAAATGGCGCCTTCGGCGCTGATTACTAGTTTTTTTCCAAAATGGCCGACCACCTGTTGGTCGCCTAGCAACCATGTAATGGAGGCCTCCCTTAGTGCCTCCATTGCCGCGCCATAACCCTACCGAGGGCGCCAACGTGGCCACACTAAATTTTATTGCCCTGATAAGCCATTAATCTTTGTGAGTAAACATCAAAACGAGATTTTTAGCGTCTCCATGTGAATGATGGCTCCAACCTGCAGAGGGCGCTAGCGCGCCCCAAATCTTTTTTATTTCACAAGCAGCATCGGACGGCCTTGACGGGCCGTACTTTAATGACTACTGTCCACAAGCTCCTCACAGAGGGCGCTAACGCACTGTAATCGTGTATAATGTGTGATTTGTGTGTCAGTCCTATGGGATTAACATGGGGAGCCTTGGTCGTCTCCATGGCAACACCGTACAAAATACGGTATGGGTCTCATTGGCTTTTTGGATCGAGATGCCATCAGCTATTATTGTGCCGAATTTTATCAATTTCCGAGAAACTAATTTTTTTCCCATAATGCATTTTTTGTTGTCGGCCTAGAGGGGGCGCTATCGCGCCAAATCTCACTTTTTCACATTTGTTGTGTCCGGGGGTGAAAGGTCAATAAAATGTATATTTCCGATTTTTAATCGGAGTTCGTTTGTGCAAATGGGAGCATTTTGTTGTTTTCGGTAAGTCGCAAAATTATTCGTAAAGATTGCGGCTTCGCCGCAAACAAACCATAAAACTTAGCCAAAAAATTTGGATAACTTTTGATGCCCCACATCTCGGGATGAGCTGGAGCGATTTTGGGCTCATTTGGTGAAACGCCCTAGGAGGAGTTCGTTAAAATGCGACGTCAGCGAAAACGCTGACTCAGCATTTTCCCGACTTCCTGTCAAAATGGCGGACTTCCGGTTTGTCTGGGGGCGTGGCCACAATAATATATTTTGTTTGTCCTCACAGGACGAAGGTCTGTACCAAATCTCGTCGCTCTACGACAAAGTTTATGTTGGCCCCCTCCCCATAGGCGCAATGTATTTTCACTTTTGTAGGTGGCGCTGTGGCGCCATTTTTTATTTCCCCAAAACGAAACACACATTTTAATAAATTTTTCGCCGGATCTGAATTTTGGGCAAAGTTTGGTGAGTTTTTGATTATGTTCAGGGGGTCAAATTCCTGCTCAAAGAGCAGAAGAAAGAAAGAAGAAGAAGAAAAATTAAAGCCGCAAGCGGCATCGAGAGGCCCTCGCGGGACGCGGTGGCCGGTTGACGCCGGTTCCCGCACGCTGCCGCAATAACCGGGAGGCGCTGCCGCGCCCTACGTGGTTATAACGTCGCTGCCACCCTAGGTCGAGATTATAAAAGAGCAAAGGCGAGAAATGGCGCCTTCGGCGCTGATTACTCGATTTTTCCCAAAATGGCCGACCTCCTGTTGGTCGCCTAGCAACCATGTAATGGAGGCCTCCCTTAGTGCCTCCATTGCCGCGCCATAACTCTAGCGAGGGCGCCAACGTGGCCACACTTCATTTTATTGCCCTGATGTGCCATTAATCTTTGTGAGTAAACATCAAAACGAGATTTTTAGCGTCTCCATGTGAATGATGGCTCCAACCTGCAGAGGGCGCTAGCGCACCCATAATCTGTTTTATTTCACAAGCAGCATCAGACGTCCTTAACGGGCCGTACTTCAATCACTACTGTCCACTAGCTCCTGACAGAGGGCGCTAACGCGCTGTAATTGTGTATAATGTGTGATATGCGGGTCAGTCCCATTGGAATAACATGGTGGACCCCGGGCGTCTCCATGGCAACACCGTACAAAATACGGTATGGGTCTCATTGGCTTTTTGGATCGGGATGCCATCAGCTATTATTGTGCCGAATTGTATCCATTTCCGAGAAACTAATTTTTTTCCCATAATGCATTTTTTCTTCTCAGCCTAGAGGGGGCGCTATCGCGCCAAATCTCACTTTTTTACATTTGTTGTGTCCGGGAGTGAAAGATCAATAAAATGTATATTTCCGATTTTGAATCGGAGTTTGTTTGTGCAAATGGGAGCATTTTGTTGTTTTCGGTAAGTCACAAAATTCTTCATAAAGATTGCGGCTTCGCCGCAAACAAACCGTACAACTTAGCCAAAAAATTTGGATAACTTTTGATGCCCCACATCTCGGGATGAGCTGGAGCGATTTTGGGCTCATTTGGTGAAACGCCCTAGGAGGAGTTCGTTAAAATGCGACGTCAGCGAAAACGCTGACTCACCATTTTCCCGACTTCCTGTCAAAATGGCGGACTTCCGGTTTGTCAGGGGGCGTGGCCACAATAATGTTTTTTGTTTGTCGTCACATGACGAATGTCTGTACCGAATCCCGTCGCTCTACGACAACGTTGACGTTGGTCCCCTCCCCATAGGCGCAATGTATTTTCACTTTTGTAGGTGGCGCTGTCGCGCCATTTTTTATTTCCCCAAGACGAAACACACATTTAAATAAATTTTTCACCGGATCTGAATTTTGGGCAAAGTTTGGTGAGTTTTCAACTATGTTCAGGGGGTCAAATTCTTGCTCAAAGAGCAGAAGAAGAAGAAGAAGAAGAAGAAAGAATAAAGAAGAATAATAATATTTCTTGCAAAAACAATATAGTCGCTTTCGCGACTACAACATATTATACATTTTTGGAAAGCTTTCGAAGTCCCCCACGCAGCCGTGGGGCTCGGAGGTGGATGACGAGCGCTTCGCGCTCGTCATCCACCTCCGTATGACAGTTGGCCATATACCCCCATTCATTTTGCAGCAATTATAAGTATAAGGGCCCACACCAGAGGTGTGGGCAGTCACTGTTTTACACGGTGAGTTTACGTTTGACATGGGGACAGCGCTTCGCGCTGTTTTCGTGCGCTCCGCGCACCTCGGTTGAGTGCGCTGCGCGCACTGTACCTTATACTTATATGCAGTTATAAGTATAAGGGGCCCACACCAGAGGTGTGGGCAGTCACTGTTTTACATGGTGAGTTTACAGTTGACATGGGGACAGCGCTTCGCGCTGTTTTCGTGCGCTCCGCGCACCTAGGTTCAGTGCGCTGCGCGCACTGCGTTGCGATTACAATAGGCCCTTGCTACGGCAGGCCGCTCGGGCCTAATTAAAGCCGCAAGCGGCATCGAGAGGCCCTCGCGGGGGTTCGTTGGCCGGTTGACGCCGGTTCCCGCACGCCGCCGCAATAACCGGGAGGCGCTGCCGCGCCCTACGTGGTTATAATGTCGCTGCCACCCTAGGTCGAGATTATAAAAGAGCAAAGGCGAGAAATGGCGCCTTCGGCGTTGATTACTCGATTTTCCCCAAAATGGCCGACCACCTGTTGGTCGCCTAGCAACCATGTAATGGAGGCCTCCCTTAGTGCCTCCATTGCCGCGCCATAACCCACCGAGGGCGCCAACGTGGCCACACTACATTGTATTGCCCTGATGTGCCATTAATCTTTGTGAGTAAACATCAAAACGAGATTTTTAGCGTCTCCATGTGAATGATGGCTCCAACCTGCAGAGGGCGCTAGCGCGCCCCAAATCTTTTTTATTTCACAAGCAGCATCGGACGTCCTTAACGGGCCGTACTTCAATGACCACTGTCCACAAGCTCCTGACAGAGGGCGCTAACGCACTGTAAATGTGTATAATGTGTGATATGCGGGTCAGTCCCATTGGAATAACATGGCGAGCCTCGGTCGTCTCCATGGCAACACCGTACAAAATACGGTATGGGTCTCATTGGCTTTTTTGACCGGGATGCCATCAGCTATTATTGTGCCGAATTTTATCCATTTGCGAGAAACTAATTTTTTTCCCATAATGCATATTTTCTTCTCAGCCTAGAGGGGGCGCTATCGCGCCAAATCTCACTTTTTCACATTTGTTGTGTCCGGGGGTGAAAGGTCAATAAAATGTTTATTTCCGATTTTTAATCGGAGTTCGTTTGTGCAAATGGGAGCATTTTGTTGTTTTCGGAAAGTCGCAAAAATCTTCGTAAAGAGTGCGGCTTCGCCGCAAACAAACCGTAAAACTTAGCCAAAAAATTTGGATAACTTTTGATGCCCCACATCTCGAGATGAAGTGGAGCGATTTTGGGCTCATTTGGTGAAACGCCCTAGGAGGAGTTCGTTAAAATGCGACGTCAGCGAAAACGCTGACTCAGCATTTTCCCGACTTCCTGTCAAAATGGCGGACTTCCGGTTTGTCTGGGGGCGTGGCCACAATAATATATTTTGTTTGTCCTCACAGGACGAATGTCTGTACCGAATCCCGTCGCTCTGCGACAAAGTTTATGTTGGCCCCCTCCCCATAGGCGCAATGTATTTTCACTTTTGTAGGTGGCGCTGTCGCGCCATTTTTTATTTCCCCAAAACGAAACACACATTTTAATTAATTTTTCACCGGATCTGAATTTTGGGCAAAGTTTGGTGAGTTTTTGACTATGTTCAGGGGGTCAAATTCCTGCTCAAAGAGCAGAAGAAAGAAAGAAGAATAAAGAAGAATAATAATATTTCTTGCAAAAACAATATAGTCGCTTTCGCGACTACAACATATTATGCATTTTTTTAAAGCTTTCGACTTCCCCCACACACCCGTGGGGCTCGGAGGTGGATGACGAGCGCTTCGCGCTCGTCATCCACCTCCGTATGACAGTTGGCCATATTCCCCCATTCATTTTGCTGCAATTATAAGTATAAGGGCCCACACCAGAGGTGTGGGCAGTCACTGTATTACACGGTGAGTTTACGTTTGACATGGGGACAGCGCTTCGCGCTGTTTTCGTGCGCTCCGCGCACCTCAGTACAGTGCGCTGCGCGCACTGCGTTGCGATTACAATAGGCCCTTGCTACGGCAGGCCGCTCGGGCCTAAAAATAATAATATTTCTTGCAAAAACAATATAGTCGCTTTCGCGACTACAACATATTATACATTTTTGGAAAGCTTTCGAAGTCCCCCACGCACCCGTGGGGCTCGGAGGTGGATGACGAGCGCTTCGCGCTCGTCATCCACCTCCGTATGACAGTTGGCCATATACCCCCATTCATTTTGCTGCAATTATAAGTATAAGGGCCCACACCAGAGGTGTGGGCAGTCACTGTTTTACACGGTGAGTTTACGGTTGACATGGGGACAGCGCTTCGCGCTGTTTTCGTGCGCTCCGCGCACCTCGGTTCAGTGCGCTGCGCGCACTGCGTTGCGATTACAATAGGCCCTTGCTACGGCAGGCCGCTCGGGCCTAATTAAAGCCGCAAGCGGCATCGAGAGGCCCTCGCGGGGGTTCGGTGGCCGGTTGACGCCGGTTGCCGCACGCCGCCGCAATAACCGGGAGGCGCTGCCGCGCCCTACGTGGTTATAATGTCGCTGCCACCCTAGGTCGAGATTATAAAAGAGCAAAGGCGAGAAATGGCGCCTTCGGCGCTGATTACTCGATTTTTCCCAAAATGGCCGACCACCTGTTGGTCGCCTAGCAACCATGTAATGGAGGCCTCCCTTAGTGCCTCCATTGCCGCGCCAGAACCCTACCGAGGGCGCCGACGTGGCCACACTACATTTTATTGCCCTGATGTGCCATTAATCTCTGTGAGTAAACGTCAAAACGAGATTTTTAGCGTCTCCATGTGAATGATGGCTCCAACCTGCAGAGGGCGCTATCGCGCCCCAAATCTTTTTTATTTCACAAGCAGCATCGGATGGCCCTTACGGGCCGTACTTCAATAACTACTGTCCACACACTCCTTACAGAGGGCGCTAACGCGCTGTAATTGATTGACTGCGGAACTTTCCGCAGTCAATAATTGGTTTTCATGTTCTTTATTGATTGACTGCGGAACTTTCCGCAGTCAATAATT
>JAJBBP010000208.1:0-18215 GCA_021464625.1 Proterorhinus semilunaris | reverse complement strand
GGTTCAGATATGCCTTGTTAAAGGAAATTACTTTCGGTTCAATGGAAGTTTTTTCCGACAACAAAAAGGCGTACCAATGAGAAGCCCGCTGTCACCTGTAATGGCTAAAATCTTCATGGAACACTATATATACATTACCAATATATATACATACAGGAATTTTATAATGATGACATCATTACGTTTAATGCCGTTTTGATCAAATAAGTTTAAAAATATTAAATTAGTTATGTGCGAACAAATTGCTCTCGCTTTCAGTAGAAAATTAAAATTAGGCTATTCATGCACAATCTTCGATGGGACAATCGAATTTCAAACGTCCATAAATATCAAGCAGAGAAAAACAGGTTATGCCACGTCAATAAAGCGTTTGTTTCGCATAATTTAAGGTCATGTTGTTCGCATAACCCGCACAATTCTTTTTATCAAAAGTAGTTTGATGAATGATTACGGGGAAAAAGGAAAACTTTTGTACAGCTCCTGCTCAGAAATATGAAGTAACAAAAATGTCGAAAAACATATTTTATCTATGAGAAGTATACCACGGTAGTTCATTTGACTTTACGCTGCCAACAAAGCTCTGGAACTGGCTACGTGAAAAGGTATCACAAATAAAAACATAAGGCATAAGTTATACCGCCAATTAAAAGGATTTTTATTCTACCCTTGTTTTCTCAACTGCTAAAACAAGCTACCATCAGCGATAAAACGTGCGAAGCAGGAATAAACAAAGCGAGAAACGCACGAAAAACCATATGCATCACTAATGGTACAGCCTTCGTCCGTCACCAAGGGCAATTTTTTTGAATAAATTATGCACTGTTTAACCGAAATTTTGCCTAATATTAGTATTGTTGCCTACAAACACCTGCACGACTTTCTGCCCAAAAATTTGTTTTCCGGGTTAAAATCCTAAACGAAAACAAACTCAACAATCGCTTCACCTAAATACATATCTTCTTCCATAAAACCTCATAGTGCTGTAAGCATGACTGAATCAAGCACTTCACACATAGGCAGATTTTAGATACTCATGCGAGACTTACCCCAACTTGTTTATCAGAAGGTGTTTGGAATTTGCCAACACAATCGCATTTTATAAGGTTTTCCATTGATTGTTTCGTCTTACCTGATGCGTTGCATCGTGAAATAGATTAACAGACGAAGAAACAATGGCAGCGAACAATCAAACGATCGAAGCATTTACAGACCACTGCCGACGTCAGCAACATGCGCAGATATTCGAACAAGGTGTCACAAAGCTCTGACTGTCTTTCGTATCTGTGTCAATTTGCTCAAACTTCATTTATGGTAAACTGACTCGCAATTCAGATTGGATGGAGAATTTCAGATTTATGAACAAATAAAGCGATTACGGTTTTTATAATATGACAAGAAAACATCCAACATGGTAAAACTGCACTTGAAAGAATTTAAACATCGTTTAACTTTTTGTATTGCACAAAACGGTTTATCGCTGTTCGGTTTGCAAATGACTTAAATTTCTTCTTTATTATGTTAGAATATCAAACAATTAACCATAAATGTATTAATTTGCACGTAATTAATAAATTTACATGCAATTTATCATCCAGATGAGCTTTTTAACAAAAATCCAAAGTAAAATCAGATATTGAAGTTTAGTAAAATTGCTACACACGTTTTCCACTTGAAGAACGAAATGCGCATGGGTCTGCTTACGTTTTGTTCTTCATTTAAAAATGGCAAAAATCACGGTAAACCACAGCTCAACTATTCCTAAACAGTAACCAACGACTCATAGCTGTCAATCAAAAAATTTAAAAGTTTAGGCCGAAGGCTGATACTTTAAAATATGAATGTGAAGTTATGGATCCCATATGTACTTTTAGATTATGCACGACACTACCTTAAATGTAGCTTATATGCCAACACACTTTCGAATCTGTGGCATAGCATAAAAGACGTAACAAGTTCAGCAAAACGAATACTGATATCCCTTGACACAGCGGTGTGAATTAACGATCCAGTATTATCAGCGTTCAATATGTTGTATTCTCCAACTAATCACTAGAGAATCAAAACAATGTTCAATTTAAGCGTACGCTTCAACTCCAAGACAACTTGCTTATTTCAGAAAGGCAACACTTGCGAAAACAGCATTTTTCAAAATAATGACAAAACACCCTACTCAACATTGGAAAAGGAAAGGCAAAAACCCAATTGTATATCCTTTACGAATTGGCAAACGCGATTGACAATATTCATCATCCTTAAAATTACATTTGTATTCTGAAGTGCACAAAACGATATTTTACAGATCAACACTGGTTCGCCTCTTCATATGCTAAGTTCACCAGAAAGCGATTTCGAATGGTGCACGTTAGACATTAAAACGGATTGCAAAATTTCACATTTGACACGGAAACATGAACAAAATAAAACAGAAATTGATCGCAAATGAAAATGACGTAACTTATGATTGTCGTCACAAAAATGTAAAAACACAACGTGCAAAACGAAACATACATAACCCTTGAACATAAGAGCAAGTTGTGCACGAAAGAAGCGCTCTATCAAACGGGTGTGTCCGTAGCGTTTTGCGCTTCAACGCGGAAACATCGCACCATATTTGAAACGTTTGCTAACTTTCAATCGAAAACGAAATTTTTTCGTACGTCATTACTAGATGCTTGAAAACAGAATAATCAAAACCGCAACACACCTAGCCCTTATTCAACACGAAAAGATCACGGATGCATTTTAATTCCTACCGATTACTATATAAACACAGGCAGATGAGCAGAGAATCATCAGGTCATCGAACAGTCTCGATAACTATCACTCCAACATGCATTGCTACTTCGTTCTTCTGCTCGTCGGATTCGCAGCTGCCGGATATCACCACAAAGAGAGCTGTGAGTGTGAAAAAGGATGTGGACCCGGTTTTGAAAAGTCCTTCCTCGACTACCATGGCAAATTCAAGGGTGGCGCATACAAACACATGCCCGTCTATGAAAAGCAAGTTGCCTACCAACAAGATTGTGTCGTGAAAGGAGGCAAAGCCGATTGCTACAGCGATCGTCACAAGAGATCCTGTGGACATGATCAACACTGCGAATGCGAAAAAGGATGTGGACCCGGTTTTGAGAAATCCTTCCTCGACTACCATGGCAAATTCAAGGGTGGCGCATACAAACACATGCCCGTCTATGAAAAGCAAGTTGCCTACCAACAAGATTGTGTCGTGAAGGGAGGCAAAGCAGGGTACGAAGAATACAAGCCTAAGGAGGAAGAGAAGGAAAAACATGACTATTAGATGTCCTGTTTCTGACGTGACAAAACGAACAAAATAAATTCATTTGGCTAAGTGTTTATGCTTTAATCGCGAGTGAAACACTTTCCGATGAAAAGTTTCACTCGGGGCAGAAAATCAGAATCCCTGAGTGATTACGAATGGCTTGACTCAGGGCTCTCACTATTCAAGGTGTAGAGTTGCCGTTTGCTGCTCCAATGCAAAGGGTTAAGACGATGTGAGAAGCTTCGGCAACGAAGGAGTTTAAAATGTAAACGTTACAACTGATTTTTGACTTCACGATTTAGACTCTGCAATGAAAAGTGGTTTAAGGCGCTGGGTGACCAGGTACCCATAAATACGGATGAAACTTAAACAAATAGAGCAGTCAGTCACCGACCTTTTAACATAACAGTATTTGTTAATACAGCCGCTGTGATATTTAATTGGTTGCTTCTACAACCACACTGAAACGTTCAATTCTTTTGTTGCTCATCATTATATATGAAGAGTGACGTACGATTTCTTGTCCGTTGATCTTGTCTTTTTATACTACGTAAAAAGATGGATATAAAGGAAATATTTTTGAAGGATTGGAGCTTTCATACACCAGTGTCCCCGTCATCAGTGGGTGATGTTATAACGATCCTTGATGTTACGGAGTTTTATATATGATCAAGATACTGGATCAAGAGATGGCAAGGTTCTGTTTCAGGGAGCCCAATAGTCTGTTAGGTTAATGAATATTTGCGAAATGTCATCGACCTGTGGACCCTAGTTCACCTTGTAACAATCCAACATTCTCATGTCGAAAACATGTTTCACCTTCCTTTCAGCAAAGTCCATTTCTATCAAAACCGTGGGAGTTGAAACCTTGGTCCTCAGCTGTGCAGATTTTAGAATGTTCCACGGTTGCTTACCTTTACTTCCATCATCCCGTCTATTGGATTCAGCTTTAGTGGTTATCCTCACCGGGTTTCTTTTCCTATTCAACCGTTCGTGGCGTTGATGTACGTTACAAGGGCCGCCAAGTGATCCTGAATCCTTGTCGACTGGTTCCTCTGATTTTCCCTATATGATATCCTTTGCAACTGTATAGAATTTCGTGAATTCAACCTATTTTTTAATCAATGTTCAACTAGGTCTTATCGGAACGAAATCCCTACTTGATAAAAGATGGAAACTGGTGGTAGAACTTGTATTTTCCATGTAGTTTTTCTTTAATCCCTTACTGAGAGTGTTCTAACAAAGGATACTGATGCTCAGTACGCCACATTTGGATTCTTTCTTTCGTGCGGTTTTCACCCCGTGAAGCTCAAGGTTTTGGTTATCAATTGTTCAATATGCTTTTTGATATTTGGATTAATTCGTCTGTCAGGAATTTCCCGTCGCATAGATGGATGGTTGGGTCGATCAGGGTGTTCACTACTCAGATCTTCACTGAATCTAAATGGCAAGACGTGACGTGAGGGAAAATTATCAAAGTGTGTGGATTTCCTGTAGAACCTGGTTTCCAGCCTGTTTCGTTTCCTGGTTAGGTGAATGTCCAAGAAAGGGATAAAATTTCTAATTTCTCTTTCAACCGTAAACGGCATATTATCAGATTTTACCCTGTTCAAGGTATCCAGGAACGAATCTTCGTATTTTCGTTGGCAGATTGCGAGAATGGTATTTACGTTTCTCTTAAAAAAACATGGAGATTTGATCAAGCTGGGTTTAAGAGAAAGCCAATTTCTCGAAATGTTCTATGAAGATTGAAATTATCACGGGGGATAATACGCCTCCCATTGGTACGCCTTTTGTGGCCGAAAAAACTTCCTTCCGGACTTAAGGGACTTTTGCGCTACGAAACAAAACCCCACCCTCTGATTATCCAGAAACTTGATCATATAGAAAATCCTGTAACATCAGGGATTGTTATTACATCACCCACTGATGACGAGAACAGGACAGTGTCTGAAAGCTCCGGTCTATTAAAGGAATTTCTTTTATATCTTTCTTTTTTCAAGTGTTAAAAGGACCACTTTCAGCGGTAGAAGCATAAAAAGACATAAAGATCAACGTTCGAGAAACCGTACAAGGCACTCATGCAATCCTCGTGCGTCACCAAGAAAAACATTTTCAGAAATGTAATATTGGCGAACTTGCTGGGATTTGTCGCAAAGAGCTTGCAATCGTAATGATTAGACGTACTTAACGCGGACAAGTAACGTCGAGTGAAGATTTCTGCTGTTTAACTTCGTCCGCAATTTCCGTTCGTTGATTGCAAAATAGGGGTTGCGATGTTCTTACATGTTTCTTGGCTACGGTTAGGCTCGGCATGTATACATGTACACAGTTGCGTAACTTGCATTTTGAAAGTGCTGCCTGCAGATTAAGCCGTCATCTTCCGTATGACAGTAGCGTATTTACAGCCGGTAGCATTCTGTAGATTAGAGAGCTCATTTGCATAGAAGCAGTTACACGTGAGGGGTTATGGATGCAAGTCACCAATTCTGCGCGTGAAAGGTTGGGGTACAGGGTTTTGTAGCTGCTTGATTTCAATGCACAATGAAATTTTCTGCCGAACCTTATTGGTTTCTCAAAATGCAACATGTTTTCAATTAAAACCAAATGGGATATCAAGGACGGCAGGTAAGTCCATAACCGCGTGCTGTTTTCAGATCCCAGTTAGATATTCGAAGAGAGCTTTGAAAAATTCGTGAAGATTAGTTCACGTGGATTAGCTTTCACTTGCATTTGAAATTAAGTCGGCTTTCTGCTGAGGCCAGTAAATGTAGAAAGGGATTTTATTTTTCAACAACGTGTTCACAGAGATCAAGGAAATTGTTAACAAACATGAAATGGAAGTCCTACAAACATCTACCGATTGGCGCTGCATCTCTTGTTACCAGGTAGACAAGTTTCAAGAACATAAATCAAGGTACTTCTATTTGAACCTCTCATTTCCGCATATTAATACTGCTTTTGTTATCTGTCGGTAACAGAAGAAAGTGGGCTTATTTGCTGATTTCCTTGACCGAAAAACTGTTTCTCATCGAACTCAAAGATGCGCGAAATTCATTACAATGTTTTTTATTATGAAATCGGCACCCATCTCGTTTTCATTTCGTATTTTCGATATTTGATAACTCGTTTAATCCAATGCTGTATTTGATCTTTTATCTGTTGGTTTTGTTACCCTCTCATGCTTTACACATTTCATCGTTGATGATGGTTTTTATTACAGTTGAAAAGACAAGGATAGAGAAAACATTTTTGTAATAGACCGTAGCCTACGGAGACCATTATCTCCGTTATCAGCGGGTGATGTTATCGATGGGATGATGGCAAAAACAGTGGTATCTAAAAGCTCTGATCATTTAAAGAGATATTTTTCTGCCCTCGTTTTTTCAAGTACTAAAATGAGTCATCATCGATGATGGAACATGTGCAGCATAAAATGGCAAGAAGGCCGTCGAACAAGAAACCGTATTCAATATTTAATCAATTTTTGTCTGTTACCAATGAAAATGTTTTCGGAAAGGTTTCCACGGTTATAGTTATTTAATCAGAAACGTATAATTTCGGCAACTATCGATCATACGGACTCAGATCGGTGTTTAGCACGCATCAATTTATTCACAGTGTCATTGCGTGCATTGGGTGCGCAGAAACCTACCCGATGCAATGTGTAATTGAATTCAGACAAAGTAAAAGTGTCGCCGCAAAATACCTTGAAATAATTTCTTACGACGGTTTATACCCTCATATGCATCTCACCGAATATGGGCAACGGGCGTCATCCGCTAATCCTATATTGTCAAATTCTTATCACACGGCTTTACACCAGTGCAAATTTTCTTGCACACCAGTTTCATGAATTTCGCTTTAAATCTATAAGCTAACAGTGCTTCACACATCTTTAGGTTTTGCTGGCATTAAGCTTATTCAAAAGACGGATTAAGAATCCTCCTGAAGAATAGTCGATTTGTCCAAGATCAAAGGTAACACGAAAAGCTTACTAATAATGACGCAATTTGTTAGTTTAGTTTTAAACCGAACACGTGTTATGCGAATTAATTGCGGATTTCGATATCCAATTCCGGTCCAAAGAAGCGAGTGCCACAAAAAATGACTCCTTTCACTACTAGCTCTGCATGATTATATCTTTGGCACCATAGATATCATTTTATGGTTGACAAATGGAGCAAATTTAGAGTACTTAGACAACAAAATAAACTTCTCTGTCTATTAGTATTCCGTTTAATTTGTCGTTTTAATGTGCTCAAGCACAGACAGATAAAAAATTAACTGCAGGTCAATGACACGAAATCTTGGAATGGAAAAGTTTGCGAAATGATTATAGCACAGAAACTCATTTGATTCGAAAAGTTTAAAGGCAGAACGTTCCTCGAAACTTGTGTATAAAACGATACAGCTCATGATTTATTACCTCTGATGGTCAAAAACAGGTAAGATAAAATGATTTGTACATAGCGCAATATACACGTTTGTATTCATTGCTCCTGCATTTGTTTAATAATTACGGTGCTGTCTCAGGATTGACCTTTTCATTAATCAATGTAATAAGTGGATTATTTTTGGATTGTCTAAGTTAGTTGATGCGTCTTGAGTAAATAACGGATTTCGCAAATGTGATCTGTTTATTTTTGGGATTGCAAAATATGCAAGACATAGAAGAGATGACAGTGGGTTCTACTGTGTTGGACAGTTGGTTGATGAAACGCGACAGCCGGTGTTTTCGTCGCAGATTACTTTCCAATTGGACGCGGGCCAGCGGAGATAGTTTTATACCTGGTTTGCGATGGGATTTTGAAGGCTTTACATGTTACGCGTTGTACGTTGCAGGCAGTCTTCTGGTGTTTGTTAAAACGTGGGGTTGTTCGCACAACAACAGCGATTCCGAGTACATGGCGGGCTTGTTGAGTGCAGCCGGGTATGGCTTAACAGGTATTTCGTTTTGGTTCAATTCCGACAACTTGATTAACCGAGTTCTGTAATGTAGATGATTGTTCTCAGGCTGATGTTTGGCTGTTGAACAGTTGCACAGTTAAGTCGCCATCCGAGCATCATTTGCAAAATATGTTGGAAAAGGCTTCAATACTGGGAAAAATGGCTATAGTGTCTGGATGCGTTTCTCAAGCGGAACCAAAAACTCCCTGGCTCCAGGTGTTTTCTTTCCTGTTACCTCATATCTCATCTCTTCCTCATTTAGGGGGCTTCCTTGTTAGGCGTACACCAAATTGATCGCATTGTTGAGGTAGTTGAAGAGACGGCTAAAGGAAATATTGTCCAGTTGTTAGGAAATCGCAAACAAGGTGGTAGAAGGGTCGCCGGGGCACCGTTGATGCTTCCAAAGATCCGTCGCAACCCCCTAATTGAAATCTTGGCAATCAATACTGGGTTCGTGAATTCCCACTTGGTCAGCTGAGGCGGAGTGCTAAGAATCACTATATTTATTTGCTTTTACAGTTTATGATCGACTGACTTCCAGGTGCCTCAATCATTGCACATATTGCAAAACGAAGCAGGCTCGGGGTAATCTGATCAGCTACCCCATCGAGGAAGTTGTGGCACGTGCAGTGAATGCTTTTAATGGTCAGTTTTTAAGGCGTGGGCGTTTCTACTGTTTCTTTTAGAAGGTGCCAAGGAAATTTGGTTAACATCTGAAGACCTGGGTGCATATGGCCGGGATATCGATGTCACATTGCCAGATCTGCTCAACCGGTTGGTGTCCATTATTCCCAACGACTGCATGTTACGATTAGGCATGACGAATCCGCCTTATATTCTTGATCATCTGGAAGTGAGTAACCCGTTGCAAATGAGGGATTAAGTGAAATGCACTTTTCTTGAAGGACATTGCTGTCACTCTTCGCCATCCTCGAGTCTACTCGTTTTTGCACATCCCAGTGCAGTCCGCCAGCGATCGGGTACTGATGGATATGCGCCGTCAATACACAGCCGCTGAATTTTGCATTGTGGTCGACTACATGATGGCAAAGTTACAGGTTTAAGTGTTCCGTATGAACAAATAGAATGGTGCATTTTTGCAGCGTTCCCGGCATTTCCATCGCTACGGATATCATATGCGGTTTTCCCACGGAAACGGACGAGGCAAGTTGCAATTCATTGTCATTTGTGACTTTATGCACCTCTTATTAGGATTTTGATAAGACAGTGCAATTGATCGCAAACTACCGCTTTCCTTCGGTTTTTATCAATCAGTTTTATCCCAGACCTGGCACCAAGGCGGCTCGGATGAAGCTGCTATCTACCTCCATCGTAATGGCGCTTGTTTAGTTCTGTTACTTTTTACCAGGCTTACTTGGTTGAGGTGAAAGAAAGGACGAAAACGTTAACGAAGGTGTTTCACTCCTATCAACCGTATGCAAACAAGGCATGTATTGTTTGGCTCGAAGGCAGTCATGTTTGTTTACCCCGTCTTTCAGGTTGGTCAGACCTATCGAGTTTTGGTGACGGAAAAATCGTTTCATGGCAATCATCTCGTCGGTCATAATAAGGCCTATGAGCAGGTGAACGAACCCTACCGATTGGCATGTTTGCATTGTTGCTTTGCTCAGGTACTGGTTCCTAATCGACCTGAGCTGATGGGTCGCTGGGTGGATGTCAGGATTGTATCCATCGCCAAATACTCGATGATCGGCGAAGTGCTGGGGTCGAACAGCTATTCGACTTTTGCGCAGATGGATTCCTATACGTGTTTGTTGGCAGCTGCCGGGAAGATTCTGACATTTCACTTTGCGTTCGTCTTGTGGCTCCTGTACGTAATGGCTATTCTTTGTCTTCGGCTGCTCCTGTGAAACTTTGCGGTGTGCTCCGAAATCTCCACTTTGACTCCAAATTGTTCTTGAGGTAGTAAAAATGTTTGGACGAGTTTTTAGGCTGAACTCATTCCCTCGGTTAAACATGAAATTACACCGATTTTCTTTTACACTGTCTCAACAGTGAATATTTTTTCTGGAAGCTGCCAAACACCGTACATGACTGTTGATAAATGTTTAGGCGATGATTAAAAGAAAGGCTGATTATCGGTTTTATAAACAAGGCAACATTTCGTTTTGGTGCAGACGCATTCGTCGAAAGGTTTGTAGAACCTTGCGGCGAATGCGTCTGCATTAGCGAACTCGCTGTAGGACGATCAAAAGGTAAATGAAACGTTATTTCAACGTAGAATGGTTCATGACTAAACAATGGGTTTGTCTTTATTTGAAACAAACCAAAAAATGTGAAACGTTATTCATGCGTTCCTTTGGTATTACACAAATTTTACTTCAGCTCTATGCTGAAGAGAATTAAACAAGCACTTGCAACTTGAATAGACTCAGATATGTTTAGCGATTTCTGCAGGTTGTGCAAAAATAGTAGTTAAGTTTTATAAATGTATTACCAAACTTGATTTTGCTCAGAACATGGCTGATCAAAAATAAACATTTGCCTTTTGCGGCAGGAAAATTGTTGTCCGCAGCATTCCATGTTTAGTTCTATTTACAAATTGTTTTCTCTCCGGAAAGTTGGATTAATACTACGAATACAAATTTCAACTTTCGAATGGCGGAAAAGAAACGAATCAGGTTCACAATTTTGCGATTCTTTTAAAAATAATTCGTGAAATGTTACATTGTCGACACATGTAATTCATAACGTTTCATTCAAAATTGGCGTGTTGAGCTGAAAACATACTAAACCGCCTGAGATACTCCGCGCTGCTTTGTGCGCAATATAATGTTTCCTTGCGAAAATAATTATACATACCTACGTTCGCGTCGAAACGTACAAAAACTGAAAGACAATAAGTCATTGTTGTTTCGCTTGCGTTCGACCAAGCTTGAGAATGCTACAATTTTTTGATTATCTGTGCTTGAGCGAATTCCTTCCACAAACTTTCCACGCAAGATTGAGTGTGCATCAAGCTGCTGTTCATGTCTTACTGTCTAGTAGCGATGTGAAATACGGAACATGTTGATGTCGTGTTGGATCACGTTGCCCTCTCATCAACTTGTATCATTAGCTGGTATTGCAGCGCTTCAAATTTCACAGCATGTTTTGAATGGTTTGTACAATCTACATTTTGTATAACGCTTAATCTCAGTGATTCTCTTTAACACGTGACAACAGCAATACACTGAGCGCATTAAATAGTATTTATGGAGAACTGGAAAACATTCCTGGTTTTGAATGAAATGTAAAATTCGTAATGATACGCCAAAAGGCCCATAATGGACTGCGACATAATCTTTCAAATCAGTGCGACTAAGAATCTTCTAGACCTTAGGATTACTAGGATTAAACACACACTCAGAAAGTGAGCTACTTAATACAGAAACATTTAAACAGATAGCAACGTTCCCCATGAAAAGCACATTGAAAGCATTTCTAAGCTATTAATCACGTCTCCTGCTAGGACTCGTGTACTTACTAAGTCGTTCAATGATGAGCAACCATAGGGGTCATCCAAGAAAAACCATTAAACAACAACTAGGAAGGCCATGTATGAAGGAATGGAAGCCTCCAAATAATATTACAATTCACTTAATTTTATCCATTGAAACAGTAGTGGTGCTCAATTCTGTTTACAGAAAAGAAGCTTGAACTCCGTAGACATTTAAAACTAAAGCTCTTAAGTCCCCCCGTTAAAATTCATAAACAAAATAAAAGATTGTAATGGCGGTATCATAAACTTTATTTCTATTTAGGGCCGACAAGTTCCAAAATGTTAAATTCATCATATGTGTGTAAGTTGCCCTTACCTACAGCGGAAAATTAAAATGAATAATTCACGTAAAATCACTAGAATGAACGTCGAATTTCAGGTGTATTCAAACTCAACTTCTGGAAAACACGTTACGTCTACACCGAGGCAAGCATGTACTACTGTTCAGATGTTCGCTTCTTACAACTTAGAGCAATGTTGTCCGCAGAATCTGTACGTTCCTATACATAAAAAATGTCTGGCGAAAAACGTTCAGGTAAAACATGCAACATGTTGTACAACTGTTGATTGGATGATAGGGATATCAAAAAATATTCGTTGTGCATCCGGAGGTTGATTAAATTTCATGCTGTTAATAAAACTTTGGAATTGACTGTATTGAACCTATCAGATTTAAAATAAAACGCATACGCCGTATGCTGCTCAGCAAAACGTTTTCCAACAAATAATATCGTTGCCTAAAGACACCTACACGACTTCCTGTCCTAAAGTTACTTTTCTATGCTAAAATCCCAAACAAACCAAACTCAACAATCGCTTCACCTAAATACAAATCTTCTTTCATAAAACCTCATAGTGCTGCAAGCATGAATAAATCAGGCACTTCAAACATAGGCAGATTTTAAACACTCATGCGAGACTTACTTGAACTTGTTTATCAGAAGGTGTTTGACACTTGCCAACACTATCGCATTTTATCAGGTTTTCCATTGATTGTTTCGTCTTACCTGATGCGTTGCATCGTGAAATAGATTAGCAGACGAAGAAGCAAGGGCAGCGAACAATCAAACGATCGAAGCATTTACAGACCACTGCCGACGTCAGCAACATGCGCAGATATTCGAACAAGGTGTTACAAAGCTCTGACTTTCTTTCGTATCTGTGTCCATTTGATCAAACTTCATTTATGGTAAACTGACACGCAATTCAGATTGGATGCAGAATTTCAGATTTATGAACAAATGAAGCGATTACGGTTTTTATAATATGACAAGAAAACATCCAACATGGTAAAACTGCAATTGAAAGAATTTAAACATCGTTTAACTCTTTTTGTATTACACAAAACGGTTCATCGCTGTTCGATTTGCAAATGACTTAAATTTCTTCTTTGTTATGCTTGCGTTTGAATATCAAACAATGAGCCATACTTGTATTAATTTGTACCTAATTAATAAATTTACATGCAATTTACCATCTAGATGAGCTTTTTAACAAAACTCCAAAGTAAAACGAGATACTGAAGTTTAGTAAAATTGCTACACACGTTTTCCACTTGAAGAACGAAATGCGCATGGGTCAGCTCACGTTTTGTTCTTCATTCAAAAATGGCGAAAGTCAGGTAAAATCATAGCTGAATAATTCCTAAATCCCAACAACTGACAAGTACCTGGCAGCTTGGAGATTCAACTGCAAAGGTTCAGAGCTGATACGTTGAAATATTAATGCGAACTCTTTAACACGCCGTGTACGTTTCACATTTCGCACGAACATGGATTGAGCAATGGCAAACTGATTTTCATGTCTGTCTGCCGCATAGCTTAGAAAAAGTAATCAGTTCAATATGTAAATTCAGAGTCTATGACAAAGCAAGCTTACATACAAAATGTCGTATTCGCAAGATTTAAACGACCCATGCCACCGGTCACCGAATATGGTCAGGCGAACCAAAAAACATTCAGCAAAACATACGCAATCGATGCCTGATTAGTAGACATTAGAAAGTGCAAGAACGTTAAACAAAACATGATTTTTAATCTACACGAGTGACATATGTTACAGATTCACCCAACATGCAGACTAAATCTCAGTAGGATGACTGTGGATGCATGCGTTAACCATTAATGCTGTGAGTAGTATCCATGATCCTAGGCAAAGAACGTGCTTACTGAGATAAACAAAGCAATTTTATGCAGATTTAAACAAGGTTCATCCTGCGTATGCCAGTGGTTCGTAGACAAACAAATCCATAACACAAAAGTCCTAATTAGGTTTTACCAAAACAATGCGCTTCAACGCGGATGCATCGCAACATATTTGAAAAGTTTGTTAACCTTCAATCGAAAACGCAATTTTTTTCGTACGTCATTACTACATGCTTGAAAACAGAATAATTAAAATCGCAACACACCTAGCCATTATTCAACACGAAACGATCACGGATGCATTTTAATTCCTTCCGATTACTATATAAACACAGGCAGATGAGCAGAGAATCATCAAGTCATCGAACAGTCTCGATAACTATCACTCCAACATGCATTGCTACTTCGTTCTTCTGCTCGTCGGATTCGCAGCTGCCGGATACCACCACAAAGAGAGTTGTGAGTGTGAAAAAGGATGTGGACCCGGTTTTGAGAAATCCTTCCTCGACTACCATGGCAAATTCAAGGGTGGCGCATACAAACACGTGACCGTCTTTGAAAAGCAAGTTGCCTACCAACAAGATTGTGTCGTGAAGGGAGGCAAAGCAGGGTACGAAGAATACAAGCCTAAGGAGGAAGTGAAGGAAAAATATGACTATTAGATGTCCTGTTTCTGACATGACAAAACGAATAAAATAAATTCATTTGCCTAAGTGTTTATGCTTTAATCGCGAGTGAAACACTTTCCGATGAAAAGTTTCACTCTGGGCAGAAAATCGAAATCTCTGAATGATTACGAATGGCTTGACTCAGGGCTCTCACTATTCAAGGTGTAGAGTTGCCGTTTGCTGATACAATGCAAAGGATTAAGACGATGTGAGAAGCTTCGGCAACGAAGGAGTTTAAAATGTAAACGTTACTACTGATTTTTGACTTCACGATTTAGACTCTGCAATGAAAAGTGGTTTAAGGCGCTGGGTGACCAGGTACCCATAAATACGGATGAAACTTAAACAAATAGAGCAGTCAGTCACCGACCTTTTAACATAACAGTATTTGTTAATACTGCCGCTGTGATATTTAATTGGTTGCTTCTACAACCACACTGAAACGTTCAATTCTTTTGTTGCTTATCATTATATATGAAGAGTGACGTACGGTTTCTTGTCCATTGATGTTGTCTTTTTATACTACGTAAAAAGGTGGACATATAGGAAATATTTTTGAAGGATTGGAGCTTTCGTAGACCAGTGTCCCCGTCATCAGTGGGTGATGTTATAACGATCCTTGATGTTACGGAGTTTTACATATGATCAAGATACTGGATCAAGAGATGGCAAGGTTCTGTTTCAGGGAGCCCAATAGTCTGTTAGGTTAATGAATATTTGCGAAATGTCATCGACCTGTGGACCCTAGTTCACCTTGTAACAATCCAACATTCTCATGTCGAAAACATGTTTCACCTTCCTTTCAGCAAAGTCCATTTCTATCGAAACCGGTGGGAGTTGAAACCTTGGTCCTCAGCTGTGCAGATTTTAGAATGTTCTACGGTTGCTTACCTTTACTTCCATCATCCCGTCTATTCGATTCAGCTTTAGTGGTTATCCTCACCGGGTTTCTTTTCCTATTCAACCGTTCGTGGCGTTGATGTACGTTACAAGGGCTGCCAAGTGATCCTGAATCCTTGTCGACTGGTTCCTCTGATTTCCCCTATATGATGTCCTTTGCAAACTGTATAGAATTTCGTGAATTCAACCTAGTTTTTAATCCACGTTCAACTAGGTCTTGTCGGAACGAAATCCCTACTTGATAAAAGGTGGAAACTGGTGGTAGATCTTGTATTTTCCATGTAGTTTTTCTTTAATCCCTTACTGAGAGTGTTGTAGCAAAGGATACTGATGCTCAGTACGCCAGATTTGGATTCCTTCTTTCGTACGGTTTTCACCCCGTGAAGCCCAAGGTTTTGGTTATCAATTGTTCAATATGCTTTGTGATATTTGTATTAATTCGTCTGTCAGGAATTTCCCGTCGCATAAATGGATGGTTGGGTCGATCAGGGTGTTCACTACTCAGATCTTCACTGAATCTAAATGGCAAGACGTGACGTGAGCGAAAATTATCAAAGTATGTGGATTTCCTGCAGAACCCGGTTTCCAGCCTGTTTCGTTTCCTGGTTAGGTGAATGTCCAAGAAAGGGATAAAATTTCTAATTTCTCTTTCAACCGTAAACGATATATTATCAGATTTTATCCTATTCAAGGTATCCAGGAACGAATCTTCGTATTTGCGTTGGCAGATTGCGAGAATGTTATTTACGCTTCACTTAAAAACATTGAGATTTGATCAAGCTGGGTTTAAGAGAAAGCCAATTTGTCGAAATGTTCCATGAAGATTGAAGTCATCATGGGGGATAATATGCCTCCCATTGGTACGCCTTTTGTGGCCGAAAAAACTTCCTTCCGGACTTGTGGGACTTTTGCGCTACGAAACAAAACCCCACCCTCTGATTACCCAGAATCTTGATCATATATAAAATCCTGTAACATCAGGGATTGTTATTACATCACCCACTGATGACGAGAAGAGGACAGTGTCTGAAAGCTATTAAAGGAATTTCTATTATCCGGTCTATTAAAGGAATTTCTTCTATATCTTTCTTTTTTCAAATGTTAAAAGGACCACTTTCAGCGGTAGAAGCATAAAAAGACATAAAGATCAACGTTCGAGAAACCGTACAAGGCACTCATGCAATCCTCGTGCGTCACCAAGAAAAACATTTTCAGAAATGTTATATTGGCGAACTTGCTGGGATTTGTCGCAAAGAGCTTGCAATCGTAATGATTAGAAATACTTAACGCGGACAAGTAACGTCGAGTGAAGATTTCTGCTGTTTAACTTCGTCCGCAATTTCAGTTCGTTGATTGCAAAATAGGGGTTGCGATGTTCTTACATGTTTCTTGGCTACGGTTAGGCTCGGCATGTATACATGTACACAGTTGCGTAACTTGCATTTTGAAAGTGCTGCCTGCAGATTAAGCCGTCATCTTCGGTATGACAGTAGCGTATTTACAGCCGGTAGCATTCTGTAGATTAGAGAGCTCATTTGTATAGAAGCAGTTACGCGTGAGGGGTTATGGATGCAAGTCACCAATTCTGCGCGTGAAAGGTTGGGGTACAGGGTTTTGTAGCTGCTTGATTTCAATGCGCAATGAAATTTTCTGCCGGATCTTATTGATTTCTCAAAATGCAACATGTCTTCAATTAAAACCAAATGGGCTATCAAGGACGGCAGGTAAGTCCATAACCGCGCGCTGTTTTCAGATCCCAGTTAGATATTCGAAGAGAGCTTTGAAAAATTCGTGAAGATTAGTTCACGTGGATTAGCTTTCATTTGCATTTGAAATTAAATCGGCTTTCTGCTGGGGCCAGTAAATGTAGAAAGGGATTTTATTTTTCAGCAACGTGTTCACAGAGATCAATGAAATTATCAACCAACGTGAAAGGGAAATCCTACAAGCATCTACTGATTGGCGCTGCATCTCTTGTTATTAGGTAGACATGTCTGAAGAACGTAAATTAGGCTACTTCTGTTTGAATCTCTCCTTTCCGCATATTAATATTGCTTTTGTTAACTGTGGTTATCCGAACGAAATGGAACAATTTCATTGTCGTCATCCCGTCAGAAACAGAGCATATATTTGTCATATTCTTTTTTCTTGCATGTGCACCCTGGGTTTTCTTCCTCATGCTTACTTTTGCCTCTCTTCGCAACACAGTTATATTCAAAGGAAACCTTTTCGTAGATGGTCAAGAAATTCCGTTGAATTTTCTACGTGAATCGAGGTAGGATTTATCATACCCTAGTCTTCTCTATCGAGCTCTCAATCTTTTCTTGATAATAGCCTTTAACTGCCAATCCGGCAGGCAGAAGTATAAAGTAGAATAGCATACTATAATTATAAGTAATGAAAGCATTCGGTTTATCTCATGTTTGTCTTTTTATTCATCTGTGGGCATCCTATGGTTCTCAGCGGGGATTAATAAGTAAATTTGAGTTTTCAGCTTTGATTGGCTTCTGGTGTTCTCTGCTGAAAATATTATGATTGGAAACGCTTCTTGCTAACGCATAAAACAATTACTTCTTTGGATGGATCGTCCGTGTTTGCCAACGCCTTTGGTAGAGACGCTTGGTTTGCGGCACTAACCGCCGTTAACACACGATGTGACTAGCTGCGCTATTTTTATGCTCTGTTTTCATTTCTATGCTTTTCTGTCATTTTTCTTTTTTACATTTTGAGAACGTTTTATTGTGTGGCGATGTTGCTTGTTGTTTGATTTG
>JAJBBP010000207.1:0-18321 GCA_021464625.1 Proterorhinus semilunaris | reverse complement strand
TTGACTAACCAAAGTTTCCTTACAGCCATATAAGGTGTTTTCCGACAGTAATTATAATATACGTATGCTGCAACCTTAACTGTGTCTCTGCCTGTTCAGGCGAATTTGACATTATCCAGTTTTTGTCCTGTTCGTCACAGCTAAAAAACATATTTCGATAATGCACAAAGGCTAAAAACGTATCCGGGAAGTCATTTTCAACAATATCTCTAAACCCAGCATGTATATTATGGTAATTTAAAGGAACGGTAAAGCCTGTGATCATCTGATAACCTGCTTTCCACAATAATTGCAACCATCTTCAATGCTTGCTGCTGCAAACCGTTGAACGAGGAGAAGCGTTTCAACCAAGCCTTCGGCAGCCAGCCGAAAAAGCGAATGGAGACTGAGAATTGCAATCAGAAACTCTTCTACCCTCCGTTACGCTGCGGACTTCATTGTTTGCTTGGTGAAACAGGGTGATGCAATCGTTTCTAGAAAATTGGTACCCTTGAATTAACTTTTTTCAGACAGAAAGAACTCATAATATTCAACAAATATACTTCGCAAGAACATAACTCGTTTTGGAAATCTTTTCCTCCAATCGAACCTATTTGCCTATGAGTTTATTGATGTTTAATTAAACACACATAAAATCTTCAAGCAAAACTTGAAGGAAACAATTAAACACTTATGGAAACGTATCAGAACGTCCATTATTTTCACGCGAGGCCTAATCAACTTCTAGGGCGCCATACGATCTCTTAGTAGTCGTTCAAACCCGCAAATAGTTGAATAGTTTTAATGCCTGGAAATGTGCTTTAGAACCCGTTATTTTGAATGTTTTTGTTTTTCCAATTATGGCAAAATATCAAGCAAAACATCTCCATCCAAAACTAAGCCAATTCTTGACAAAAAAACCGGTTGTTAAAAGTTAACAAAATCAAGTCGAAAAGGTACGATGCTTCCGTGAAGCAAAGGTTCATTTCGGAAAATTTTAAATAAGTTTGAATGTTCGGAGGAACGTTTCCAACAAGATAAATCATCAACCGGAAACAACTGCTTGGTTCATTGCCAAACACAATTTCCTTACGCGGAAAATAAAATATACAAATAAAAGTCGTTTTGGGATATATATCGAAACAAAACGAACGTTTCCAGATAATGCGCGACTTTCGATTTATCACGAAGACGGATTCCTGGTTGCGTAATTTATAAATTCATATAATAACTTTTACGCGAATGCATCTGAATACACGCATAATTTCAGCAGTCCTGCTTGGAACACATGGACATTTTTAACGTACGCAATACATCTTCTAGGACCATCCAACAACATCTGGCACACATCAACCAGTGGTAACTGAAACCGTCTAAGACTGATTTGGGGTTGCACGACAAATGGCTAAACGACATGTTTGACAACAATTTTTCTTAGTCTTTTATTGCCATCGACAAAAACCCATAGCAAAGGATGTTTTACTTACAACATTTCTAGGAGAACAGCGAGTCTGAGAGAAGTTAATTACTTTAATGTAATTACACAAATAGCCTTCCACGTCCAATACATAAAACATCCCATACATAAAGTATCGCATATCCTAAGCATTTGAGCATCTTGCGCCACGAGCACTGTACTCATGTAAAATTCATACATTAAAAATCTATCCCCTACATTTTTTTTAGAAAATCTCATTAAAAAGCTGGATTCTTCAAGCACACAATGAAAATGCAACAAATGGAATGATGGTCAGTCGAAACGTTATCAGTGATAAAATTAGAATCAACCACAAGCTTGGTAAATGTTCTCAGATTTTATTGCACAACTTGTCACCTACAGGCACTACATTTGTCGGACATTATGAACCTAATCATCTTATTACCGTACTGTGATTTTAAGTTAAAATATTAGTCAAACAATTACCCGTCATGGTCAACCAGATAATCAAAATGACTAAATTGATGATCACATTTTATTAGCGTGAAAACGAATGAGGTTAAAAACATTCACTTAAGTAACTCATTCGTGAACGATATTTAACTGCGTAAAAAACCCCAATTTAGTCATGTCATGAAGAAACCTAGTAACCACAAATTTTTAAAAATTATAAAACACAAAGTTGTACACCGTTATTTATGTCACAAAAAACGACCCTCCCACATTTACGTCCAACAGTACATTTGAAAAGATGAACCTGAATACCGAAGATACGGTAGTGACGAAGTTTGTATCACCTGTTCGCTCCGGTCCTTGGGTGAAGGTAAATAAAGGCATGCCGACAACGAGGAGTAACCGCGACGCGGTCCAGGATGAAATCCTGACACTTAGATGCTTACTGCAATGTAAGCAAGTGACGAAGCTACAATTTGTGCAACATTTTGCAGTGCTTAATAGCTCATCTTGGCGTGAAAACATCACCATATCCTCTCATTGATCAATACACAAAGTTTCAGACAGTATAAAGGTTTTAGGGGAAATTTGCATATGTTCACTTTACAACACTCACGTACTTTTTTCTTGTATCGAGGAGGTCCAACGCCGCGCACTTCAGGTTTTTCCAATTTCAACAGGATGTCGTTTAGGGAATTTTTTTTTATAAAATCTATAAAATAATGTTCACATCTAAGGCAACAGGAACGACAGTAGGCAGAGGTTCACCAAATATATTTTTCAATAGACCTTCGGCCCATAGATGGTCGGCAAAATCTCTCAGCGCCGTGGAAAGTAACGGCGGTAATGAGCAGTGCCATTTTCTACCGGGTCGGTTCAAGAATACCAAACGTACCGCCTCTGAGCAGTACCATAATCTCTGAAAGAAAAGTAGGATCGCACAAACTCCCCTACTGATGGAGTGATAATTGGAAAGACTACGCTCGGCTGAAATGTATATAATTAACATGGTGTTGAAAAATAATCTTCTTCTGCCTACCTTCGAGCAACAGAGATGCGGCTGAACACTCGTTCAAATCGAGAATGTCGCTAATGATCAAAGCTTCGTTGACGATTTCCGTTGGAATTTTCAACCGACTACCAGATGAGTCTAGCACAACTCCCTCTTCGGGGGCGCGCTGCAGATTTTTCCTCGACTCGTCAGACTTATTCTACATTTTTCGCAAATGACAAAAATCAAAAAGAATAAGAGACGAAGAAATGCTTACCGGAAGAACGCCCACATTCAGCATCGTTTCAAACATTAAGTCTATATCTGCCTTAAGAAAGCCGACATTTTCACTGTTTGCCAACGCATTGGTCAGCGTGTGATAGAAATTGCGCGTGTCGAACCACTGCACCGACATCTTAATTAAGAAATTTTCAAGCAAGCTCTTACAAGTGCGCCGAAGTTCAATTTGATAAATAACTCCATATCAACACACGGCACAACAACGACCGATTGCAAAGCCGCCAATTCCGCGTACACGGTAGTTCTGCTATACATGTACTCAGGTACAAACACAAACGTTGCGTTTTACTTACGAACGTCGACTCTTTGTATTCATGTACATACGCATTGTTTTGCTCTAAAAACAGCCACACGCTGAGAAAATAGTTTATAAACGTCTTTATTGATCAACAGGTAAGCTTTTCGCGCGTAAAGCTAAAAAGCAAGAGTCGAGCCTACTTGTCGTCCTTATTGGGAAACAAGTAGGCTTGTAAACGTTCTAGCAAAGTTCGTTTGATCTCGTCGCTGACAAGCTGCCTACCCCGAGGCAACACCTCGGCAATCAAGTCCGGCAAGGAAATACTTTCGATGCCGTATTTTTCGATTACCTTGTAGCACGTCTCCTCTACCTAAAATGGGAAACACGTTGAATATTGCCCACGCCACACTGACGCTGTGCGTTTGCCTCGTCGACCCATTCAGATTCTTCGAGCAGCTTGCCGGCCAGCTGCACGAGGGCGTCGTGTTCGCCGGATGCCAAAAGCCATTCTTGAAATTTCTGTATCGACGGCATCGCCTTGAACTGTTTTCAACCCGACGCCTTAATTCAAATCCTAACTATCACTGTCGCTCGAGACAGAAACGACACTAACTTTAAAGGTTAGCATATAGTATACGGATGCATAGGTTCAATTGCCCACCAGTGTTTATCGTACATTTCGTACAACATAACTAGTTGCCGTTCGAATTCACACATTATCTCGAATTTTTACACTTGGCAAAACTGCGCGAAACCAAGCGCCAATATAGTACACCGCACCCGGAAACGGGACACACAAATCTCACAGGTTTACGCACGCGTTCGATTTCAACAAATAGACATTAATTGGCAGTCAACACTTTCATTTTACTTTACGTAGCGTGCAGCGGCGTGCTTGTCCACGATATACGTTTACTAACTACCGAGAGGAGGGTTTGTAGTGATGCGCAGGTGCCAATACGCGTAATGCATATCGACCATGGCTGCTACAAGTGAAAACAACAATAACGATATTCGGCGATAACGTCAGGTTCATTCACAGTAATGAGAATTCTTCGACCCTATTTCATTATTAATTTGTCGATACTTTGGATCAACTTTTCGCGCATTACCTTCCATGACCAAATCAAGCCTGCTTTCGATTGACTGCTAATCCGCTTGGAATCCAGGCCAGGTGAACGTTGAGTAGAAAGTTTTGTTTTACATACCCGCAGTATGTAAATTGTAAATAATTCAGCTGTCATATTTTGTACCTTTTTCTTTCCACAAGGAAAAGTTAAAGCGTTCACCCATTCCACAGCCTCAAGGAAAGCAAACGAATTTTGCAATTATCTATTTATTGTAATGAAAAAGTTGGGTTCAAGAAAATAGGCCGCCGCAATTGGATCAGCTTTTTAGTCCTTTTTTGTGAGTGACCTGAAAATGTGTAGCTTCCTGGCAAAATAGTCGTAGTCAAGCAGCCATTTTGGAGCGACAAATTGTTACGTTATTCTTGTGAAACCTTTTTCTCCTCCCGAAATAAACTATGGTATTGTTTGACTTCTTAACCCCACGACATCGCGTCGTTTGTGCGAATTTCCGCAGTTTCGTCCTGAGTTCCACTTACCTTGTCTTTATTTTTCATGTTTGATTGTTCCTTAATTCTCCTTTTGTGCAAACAAATTCTTTCTCATTAATGGCATGCGTTGTTGTATTGCAATCTTCATTACGTATCTGCGATGTATACAATGCATTCTAATGCACCCCGCGCAAATATTATCATATCATGGCACATGTTAATCATTTAATTTAGACGCTTAAATTAAAAGTCTAAATTGGCTTCTTGTAATTAATTTTATCTAATGAAGTTGGCTTTTTGTAGTGTTCGTGGCGGACGTCGAGTCACCCTGCACATCAAGCAAGGCGGGAGACTGTAGGGCGTGGGTGTCAAGTTGTTGTTTTCGTTGGCTGGCAGTAAAGACGATACGCGAGGACATAACAATTGGCGACGAGGTTTTTAAAAAATCGCACAGCGGGTGAACTGTCCGAAAAGCCAACGAGATGACGACCCGAGGCACGATCAAGGAGTTCGACATAAAGCTCGGCATCGTGGGCTGGTCAAAATGGATTCAAAAGTTCCATTTCTTTGTTCGTGCGAACAAGATCTCAGAGGACGATGAAATCCTGGGATTGTTTTTCTCGGTCAGCGGAGATGAGATGTACGACATTCTCGAAGGTGCAGTGGCTCCAAAGCTCTTGAATAAGTGCTGCTGTCTATCTGAGTTGGTGGAGGCGGCCAAAGCTCGGTTCGATCCGACGCCCGGCGTTTTCGCCGCTCGTGTTCTATTTTATGGACGTCAGCAACGCCCGGAAGAAGATTGCGCCGAGTTTGTTGCGGATCTCAGAAGGTTGGTGAGTCGTTGCGGGTTTGTAGCTTCTGCGGAACAGCAGGTTTTGGAAGACCAGCTTGTTCGTAACCGTTTTGTTTTTGGTCTTAAAGACAAAGAAATGCAATGTAAGCTCGTGCGCAATGCGGAACTGCCTTTGGCGGAAATGATTTCCAAAGTTCTGATTGACGAGTCTCTCCGGAGTCAAGTTAAGACGGTAAAGGAGATGACGGCGTATCCAGAAGCGGTGGCTCATGCCATTAACAGTACGACTCGTGTGGAGTCGGAGGGTCGACGCATCGCGCTGAAACCCCCAAAGAGCGGAACGTTCGCTGTCTGTTCAAGGTGTGGCGGCCGGTCGCATCATTCAGGTGCTTGCCCATTTATGCTGCAAATTTGTTTCAAATGCAGGAAGCCAGGCCACATAAGAGCTGTTTGCCAGAATAGCCCTACCCTGATGAGGGCCGCAGAAATCTCGAAGAGAAAAGCGGTGAACGCATTGGACTCTTCGGAAGCCCATCAAGGACAGCAGACTTGTGTCGGTGCGGCACCCGAAATGGCAGAATGGTCAATTGGAACGTTTTCTGTGTCATCGGCGGCGGCGAATTCAACGAACAGATTTCGAATGTCCAGTATGCCGGCAATCACGTTGAGTGTTGTTGTATCCGGAGCGCCGCTGCAGATGGAAGTGGACAGTGGTTCGGCGCTTACTTTGATCAGTGAGACAACGTACATAACCGCTTGGGGCCGCCACCCGCCACAGTTGTCACCTGATCGGATGACAGTCCGAACTTGGGGCAATCAGTCGATGCGAGTTTTGGGATGGTTCATGGCCGACGTTCGTTTCCGCAATATGCGTTGCAGCTTACCGGTAGTCGTACTACGGGGCGGTCGACAACCACTGCTTGGGCGATCGTGGTTCCAAGCATTTGGGATCTGCTTCCAGCAAAATGAGACAGTTGTGTTGCCAACACACCAAGTCTGCGCGGTGCGACCAGCACACACGGATTTCGCCGTAGAACGCGGATCAGGCTGGAAGCAAGTGATTTCTCGTTTTGAGAACGTTTTTTCTCCAGGGCTAGGCAAATACGTAGGCCCAAAGATCCGCATTGAGCTCATAGCGAACGCTGTTCCCCGAGTTAGCAAATGCCGACCTGTACCGTTTGCTCTGGTTGAGCGGGTAAAGGCAGAAATCAAACGCCTGGAAGACCAAGGGGTGTTAGAACCGGTCCTGTTTTCAGACTGGTCGTCACCCATCGTATCAGTGGTGAAAAAAACAGGCGAAGTAAGGATTTGTGGAGATTACAGCGCAACGGTGAACCCGATGACAAGGAAAGACACTTATCCGCTACCTACTGTACCTGCTATGCTAACGATTCTGTCAGGCGGAGCTTGGTTCAGCAAGTTGGATCTAGCTCAAGCAAATCAGCAGGTGGAACTGGAAGAAGAATCCGCCGAACTGTTAACACTGATCACACCGAAGGGATTGCGACGTATGAAGCGACTACCGTTTGGAGTTGATGTCGCGCCATGCATTTTCCAACATCTTATGGATGACTTGCTGATTGAAATCCCTGGTGTTCAAGCATATTTGGACGACATTCTTGTAACCGGGCGCACAGAAGCCGAGCACGACGTCCGGTTAGCGGCGGTACTGACCGTTTTACAGACAACTGGACTAAAGTTACACAAGGATAAGTGTCGATTTGCAGCTGAAGAAATGGATTTTCTTGGTTTCAAAATCACATCGAACGGTGTGAAACCAACCGATGACAAACTGTCTGCGGTGAAACAGGCTCCCGCCCCTGTCAATGTGAAGCAACTGCAAGCGTTTTTAGGACTCCTGAATTTCTATTCGGTGTTTCTGCCAGATAAGGCAACGAAGCTTGAACCGTTGCACCGGTTACTAGATAAGAATACTCCTTGGCGTTGGGGTGAAAGTCAGCAGAAAGCGTTTGAGACGGCAAAGAGTCTTCTGACGTCAGATGCCATTTTGGCTCATTACGACAGGGATAAGCCATTACTGCTAGCATGTGATGCCTCAGATTACGGTTTGGGGGCTGTGCTGAGCCACGTAGAAGACGGCAAGAAGCATGTCGTGGCGTACGCATCCCGCACGATGTCGCCGACAGAGCGCAACTACGGTCAAGTGGACAAGGAAGCACTGGCACTAATGTTTGGTGTGCGCAAATTCCACCAGTATGTATATGGCCGTCATTTTACCGCGGTTACGGATCACAAACCGCTCCTGGGACTCCTAGGCACGCGAAAGCACACCCCAGACGTTATATGGGCAAGAATGTTACGTTGGCGTCTGCATCTAAGTGCTTACGACATGTAGTTGTCGTATTGTCCTGGGACAGCCATGAGTAATGCAGATGGTTTGAGTCGACTTCCCCTTTCGGAGCCCAGTGATGCTGGAGCAGCAGTGGATGTTAATTTCGTGGACGCTCTGTTGTTTCATGATGTTTTCATGATGGGGAGCGAGGATACAGCGACAACCTTGCTTGAAGCGCAACACGTGGCACACCTCACGAAGAAAGATCCAGTTTTTTCTAGAGTGCTGCACTGGGTTCTTCACGGTTGGCCTGAGGGATCCATTTACACAGTTTACACGGCATCGGAACGAACTGACGGCGGTTAGGGGATGTTTGCTGTGGGGATGTAGGATAGTTGTTCTACAACCGCTACACGAAGCCGTTCTACGCGTCCTACATGACGCACACCCTGGCACAGTACGAATGAAGGCCCTGGCTCGAAGTTATGTATGGTGGCCAGGCATAGATGAGTCGATTGCTCAACTGGTAGCCGGCTGCGTCGAGTGCCAGCGCGACAGGAACATGCCTGACGTTGCACCGTCACGTGTATGGAATTGGACGCCGCGCCCCTGGTCACGGCTACATATCGACTTCGCAGGTCCCTTTCAAGGAGTGACTTATTTGTTGGTTATCGATTCGCACTCCAAGTGGACTAAATCGTCCGGTGGCGTCCGTGGAATCGAGGACGGTCATCAAACACTTGGCGGAGATGTTCTCAACACATGGCATACCGGATGTCATAGTGTCCGACAATGGCACATCGTTCGATTCCGAACTATTCCGCAACTTCTGCCGCGACAACCGAGTACGTTTCCTGTGCGTGGCACCATACCACCCGGCCTCGAATGGACAAGTGGAAAGGGCTGTTCAGACAGCGAAGCAGGCGCTCAGAGCCATGAAGGAAGACAAGTACGGAGTACTATTGAGCCGTTTTTTGTTAAACAACCGACTGACACCACATAGCGCTACTGGACTGTCTCCGGCTGAGCTATTGCTCCGCAGGCGGCCGAAATCCTTGCTGGATAATATGCATCCAGACCGTTTAGAAGCCTCTTCGCGTGCTCAACAGGAGGACGAGACGAATCTGGCAGCGGAAGCAAAGACCCGCATTTTCAAAAAGGGAACATTAGTGTGCGCGAGAAACTACAAGCTTGGAATGCGTGGCCGCAGTCGTTCAACAGGTCATATCACCCGTTTCCTATTGGGTGGAACTGCTTCGTGAAGATGTACGATTACGGAGGCATGTTAATCAGCTGCGGGAAACGCGCCATTGGTGGTCCTACGATGCCATTAGAAACGCAAAATGTCATAAATGATGCCAGAGAGGTGAATGAGCAAAAGCACCGTGAATCGCTGGGATCACATGTCCGAATGGAGGTTGGGGTGCCAGAACCAGATTCCGAAACTTCAACCAGTCTAGGGGAAGAACACGGCAGCTTGTAAGGAAGCGCAGGCAAGCTGTTTACCCTCCTGCCAAACGCCGCGGCAACCAGGACAAGCACAGGAAATTCCCAGCAGTGTGGAAAACCATCGACTCCAGATCATCGATGGAAGCGGGCGAAATAGTGTCGACCACGCCACGTCCCAAAAGACAGACACGGCCGCCCAGATATTTACAGGATTTTGTTTGTTAGGGGAGGACGAATGTAGTGTTCGTGGCGGATGTCGAGTCGCCCTGCACATCAAGCAAGGCGGGAGACTGTAGGGCGTGGGTGTCAAGTTGTTGTTGGCTGGCAGTAAAGACGATACGCGAGGACATAACCCTTTTTTATTTCCCTTGTTACGTACTTCAGCAAATACTTATTTTTGGCATTAAACAAGACGTTTTGGTGGCCCCGTAAAAGGGTCAAAGTGGTTGTTTACGTTGCTGCTGCTCAAATAAGGTAACAATGGTAATAAAACACATGTTACATTTAAAGCCGCGGTATCACAATTTTAAACAACTTTAAAGACTCAGTATAATCCAACATTTACGTAAATAAATGCTTTTTTCTGCATGGCTGATGGTTAACGTGTTCACAGCCAGCATACGGGTTATCAGTGAACGGCAGATGTTTCTGATTCATAACAAAAGGGCAACCTGTCTGGTGAAATGGGTTTTCTTTACGTTGCGAATAATGTCGATGGCAGAACTTTTCGGAATCACCAATGGAACAGTATTTACCGGTTGCCCGCATGAAATGAAAAATGCCGTAATGTTTGGGAAAGCTTCACCCAATGAAGAAAAATGCCACGAGTTCATCTTTCCGAATGCGTACAAAACTCATAATGTTTACGATACTTCAAATACGATTTGCAAGATTCTCGGAGGCAGGATGATCACATCACCTTACACAAAAGAAGAAATGACGAACATCATTGGTAGTTCTAAAACATTCGTAAAGTCGAACTACGATGCCACAAACATGCTTTTTATTCACAATGCGCAGCTGACACGCGTCGTGATGGAGAGAGATAAGCAAATGAACGTCACGGTCGAGTTTAGGGTCCCAGGCAAGCCGGAACAAAAAGCGCATTTTGTTTACACCTTGGAAAGAAACTTGATACAACAAGAGGGAGACAATATTACTTTCGACTTCAGTGCGTTAGAGGAAATTGTTCTTGATAAAAAACGAACAGGTGAACGCGTATTCAGCGAAAAGCATTTAAGGTCACAATGCATTTTTATTGGCTATGATAATAATGACCATGTGCGCTTTTACGTAAAAGACTGCAACGATAATTTACCTGAGGCGATGGCCGTGTGTGAAACGGATATGATAAAAAATTGTGTTGAAACTGGCTACGATCCAACGCTCAAAATGGCAATTTGCACCAAATGTGCCGAAACCCTGAAGCCGCCTTTCTGCCACAAAGGTATGAAAATATTATTTTACTGCTAAATCAACCATGAGCCATGTACACCACCACAAGATGTCTCAGTTCGTTTAATATACTCGGACTCGTGCAGTTGAACAGTTTTGAAAAAATTATGAACCAGTCCATTTTCTGTTTTGCGAAAATATTGTATAAAAATTGTTAATTTACTCAAACCTATTTTTAGTACGTTTACTATCGCACTTTGACTTTTGTCGCTTGTTTTCCAGCGCGACCATTTACAATTGTTCATTGCCGCATAAGTTTTCCATGCCACGAGTGTATGAATGCTTTCCGTTAAACGTTAATTCCCTAAAATCGGCTAAACGACTGCCAGCAATTTGGACACGAGGAAACCGCGTTGGCGATTCATCGTAACGTGCAATTTTCTTGTACCTCAGACCAACGTGCACAATTTTTCGACTTCGAATTCTAAACTCTAAAATCTAGAAAACGCAGGCTTATTTTTTCAAAACTCCCGCGTAGCACCCAGACTTTTCAAACACTATCTTGCCCATGGTTGCTTGGTTCATGGCGAACGGGCACAGTTTGTATTTGGCCTAGAATGGCTTTTTAAACTTACGCTCGGAGTCAACAAGTTGTGCCACGTTTCCTTGGTCACAAAGTCCCGACATGAACTGCTGACCTACGCGGCATTCATGGTGTTGGAGGAAGGTAATTTGCATATTTTGCCGATCAAACGTTTCTTATACAGTACTTCTGTAACGTTTTCCCGTAGCAGTGCGAGAAAAACAGGTGCATTTCAACTGAAACAAGCTAACTAAGCAACCAGTTCAAACACCATTCACCGGCGCGAATCATTCAACGCCTGGTACCGAAAACGTAAATTATCCTTTACTTCATGCAGTACAGGTTGGTTTAAACGCGTTTGTTCTGTTCATTTCCTGACCAGACAACATTTTCAAATGCCTCCGGAGAAACATGCTTCATTTTTAACCATATGGGGTTTAGAAGGCAAAACATTATTTTTTCTTTGTGAAAACGTTTGTTTGTCACACGTTTGTACGGTACTGTCCATGTGCCCTGTAAATAAGAACAAGCCCTACCTCGGGCGGTTATTACAAACAGAGGGCTGGAATTTTACTTGCCGAAAACGATCTGACGGTACATCGGTAAAAGATTCCTTGTAGCGTTGTAACATGCATTAATGACGGTGACAAGCTCAGATTTCTAATTGTCTATGCATTTTTGGTAACTTTGTATTTTTAAAACCGCATGAATACATTGCAGTTCCAGTATAACATGTTTATGCGTGTGTCAAGAGCTCGGGAAAAGGAAGGACAGAAGAGTCGAGGAAACGAATTTTCAACCATTTTAGAACGTTAATAATTCGGCATTTTCAGAACTAAGCGAAAACGTAAAACGACATAAAATACTATGCAAATTGGTCCGATGTGGATCATACGGCGTATGCAAAGCGACCGAAACACTGGTAAGCTGCTTCTGCAACACAACGTTGGCAACCGGATTATTTTGCGATAATCATACAAGTACGTGAAGGAGCTGAAGAATGAAACACCACGTGAACAGACCCCGCCATACTTTCCATTTATAGCCGCTCTTTTGTGCCACTCAAGTCCATGCGCCAATGGTGGAACTTGCTTCAAGTCTGGTCCAAAAGAATTCTCTTGCATTTGTCCGCAGGGATTCGAAGGAAACGTTTGCAAGCAAGGTACTTTCTACAGGCAGTGCAATGAAAGCCAATTCCTCCTAATTTCAAGACGTCGACGAATGCGATTCCTTTCCGTGTGGACAATACAGCACGTGCCACAATACTTTGGGAAGTTTCACATGTGAATGCGAAGAAGGATACACAGGACAGACATGCACGCAGAAAAGTATTGGCGTTGTCGTTTGCGTGAAATGTTTCTACCCTTTATAATAGCACAACAAAATTTAATTTCTTCCCATTCTGCATCTAAGTAACAAATTGTTTTACCACTAAATCTTGACAGCCGAGTTATTGTAAAAATTACTGCACCGTTTTTCATTTTAGTCGAAAATAAGAAAGTTATGCAAAATACGTTCGTGTACGTAACAGTTGCAATCGTCATTGCTACCTTGCTGTTAATAGTTGGTGCATTAATTGTACGCCGGAAAAGAATAGCGGTAAATAACACTTCATTCGTTAAATAAACAACAAAAGCTTGTGAAAACATATTACCACGTTCAATCGACGATTTTTGAAAGCATGTTTATAGGCACTCAAATCACAACTGGTCAGCCCTGTATCGTCCCCGATATGTCAAGAGTCAATCAAGGTAATTCATGGTGCACCTTATTGTTCGAATGAGGAGCAGGGTTTACTGTCCGTTGTTCTTCTTGTCTTCTCATGCTGCTCATGTTCAATAAGCAAGGATAGAGAAGAAAACTCCTTAACAAACCGGAGCTTTCGGAGACCAGTGTCTCCGTTAACAGTTGATCAGACTTAAGATGATGTTGACATCATCCGCTGATAACAGATACAGTGGTCTCCGAAAACTCTGGTTTATTAAAGAGATTTCTTCTCTATCCTTGCTGATGGAACATGAGCAGCATGAGAAGACAAGAAGAACAACGAACAGGAAACCCTGCTCCTCATTCGATCATAAAACTTCGACCGTTACAAATGAAAATGCACCTTATTAACTGGGGTGTACGGTTTTTTTGTCGGTTGATCTTCTTCGGACAACAAACCGTACACCCCAGTCAATCCATCTTGGTCCGTTACAAATGGTTATCTATTCGGAAAAATGCACCTTATTTACATTACATTGACTTGGTTTAGGGAAACCAGGGAACGAGTATTGGCGAAGGAACGAAAACGTTGTCGCAAGTAGATGTCGCAAAAAACCCAACCCCACAGGTGTAATATTAATTGTTGCCTACTATGTGACACAGAAATGTATACATCTTTGTCTCCAAAAATAATTCAAAAAATCAAACTTTGTTTTTGTTAATATACGCAATTGATCCTAAGTACGAGCCAAACATTTACCGCAACCAATGCTGCCATTAAACAAGTGCAGAATTGAAAAAGCTTTTCCAAGTGATAACAGAAAAGCGTTTATTCGAATAACTAGCAACACACTAATTTGGGAAAGCAACCAACGTGGCTAGAAGAACCCTCTCAACCAACGCGCCAACAAACGAACAAAAAAGGAAACGTTAAAATGAGCTGAGCTCGTTCTCAATTCATTCATGCACTGACCAAAATTGAACAAGCTGGCGCATTCCAAAGCCAGGGCATCCTTTAAATTGTCGTTTTGAGTCACCAGCACTACCTGAGCTTCGAGGTCCCGAAACTGGGACCGATAACCTGCAACATACGACTACATTCGCAAACATACATCATTCGATTACGCATGCAAACAGGTTGTGAAATAATAGTATGAAGAAAGATGCGTACCAAAGTTGCTGGAACCGACAACAGAAACGTAAGGCAGCTGGCTAACATTCGGCTGAAGCCAGACACCCTTCGCGTGGAAAGTCCAACCATTCCTGTAGTATTCACTCAGCAAGATGCGGTCTTGCTGGCCTAATTTGGAAACCTTGTCAAGGAAGAGTTTCGCATAATGTAAGTAGATAAATGGCACGTGTCGAGAGATACCCGTTGCCCTGTGAAACCCGTTTGCCTATAATCCAAAAATCAACAACGGCGTTCAAATAGACGTCATGATTAAAACACAACGATGGAATTTACTTGCACGGATGCGGAAAGGATGTGGCACCTTTTCGACGTCCTTAACAGAGCGCTTGTATAGGCTGACGTGGGATTGAAATAACCCGATGCCATAAACAGATTGTAACCTTGCCAGTGTTGACCATCCAAAACAAACTGGTCAATTATTTTTCCATCCGAGTGCAAACCAATAGCACCAAGTTGAATCAGAGGGTAAACTAAGGTGTCAGCATTCGAAGGGTGTCGATTGGATTGTGTTTCCCGCCATCGTTCTACCACTGATTCGATGTTGTTCTTAAGAAGTCGACAAAATCTTCGGTGCTGACCTGTAAAGATAAAAAGTGCACAGAAAGGTTAGCCCATGAAATCATATCAACTACGTAAATAAAAACAACATAATAAAATTCTTTCGTACAAAAAACATAAAATTTGATTCATTTCTCACCATGGAACGGATGCACGTAGCAAGCTTCGTTTAAAATTAAACGATCGTTTGGCTGGACTTGAAACGAATGTCGCGAAATAACCTCGACGATGTCGACGAAGAAGCTAGCCAATTTGGCATCCCGAAACAGAACATATCGGTCTTGGCGGTTTACAAAATAATCGTTGCTTAAATTTGCGCTGAAACCAAAGGAAGTTTTGCAGAACAAGCAAAAATTAAAATTTAGATTATTTAGTAAAACCTGCAGATCGGTAAATACTGTACGTTTGAGAATACGATGCGTCGCGCCACCTTTAAAACATGTGAATGCTCTTTAGGTGTAAAATTTAACTTCACACATCGAGGAAACGTTAGTTATAAACTCTTACGTACCCACTGATAATGACTTGATCATCAATTATGTAAATTTTCATATGTTGTACGCCGAATATTTCGTTCCAACGAGAAGGAACAAATCTTTTCCATACATGTCGCAATAGAGGTGTGCGGAACAGAGTCAGACGAAAATGACTGGGGTGATCATTTTTCAGACCCGACAGCATCGTGCACGAGTTGCTTTCTCCTCGCCTGGCTCTGCAGTAGTCAAGCAGGATAAGGACCCTCAAGTCTGCGTTTCTTTTCATCGCATGATTCAGGCAATCAACCTTAACTTAGGCACCATCAGAGAACGTGCAGGAAAAGATTGTTTACAAGTTGCTGTTCGGTATTTTCCGTTCCGAGGTAAAGCGACGCCAGACATACTCGAAAACGCGCTTTGCTAACTAGGTTCTATAAAAGGGCAATGACCGGTTTATGCAACCCGCCAGTTTGCCCGATTGTAACTACCTTGAGCGTTTCGTGAAATTCGCTAGGAGAGCGGATGACCGCAACGTCGTTTCCATTCAGAAAAAAACAAACGTTTTCTTCAAAGAACTCTTCTGAAACACGGAAGCGTCCGGGACAGAAGACATTATAAAATCATCGCCTTCTACAGAAAGTTAAAAGTGCTCAGGTAGGCGTTTGGAAAAAAGGTTTACATAGCTTTGGTACACTTTGCTAAAACGATAAGATATCGGTTTTTTCCAATACCCAATCCATAAGAAATAAGTTCCGCGCACGTTTACAATTAAACTTGTTGTAGCAGGTTGTTGCTGGAATCAAGCACACCTTCCAGCTAATTTCCGCTTTTCCTGCTATTTAGTCAAACTCAAAACATGCTGTCGCTTTTAAAATGCAAGTTTGCAGTTCGCTTGCATTGAAATTAAAAAGCTCGGAAGGACAACATTAGTAAGCTGAATTTCGCGATGACATTTACTTGCAAACATTAGACTTACTGTGTTTTACCATGAAGGAATTGAATGCGATCCGACGGTGCGCCTGGAACACCACTGACGCTTTAACTAGCTTTCTTTTTATTTTATTTATTATTGTTGTTTAGAACGAAGGGATTTAATGGCTTGGGCGAGACTTCGCAAAACCGGTATTTCGTTTTTTCCCTCTGTTCGAGCAGTCGTGCCTAATCTTGGCTGCTTTTAAGCGTTGACCAACTGTCGATGGCTTTGGGAAAACCATCCTGAAATCGCAGTCAGCGGCTTTGCGGCGGTGACGTGTGAGTGTTTAATCCGAACACCGATGCTTTTCATTGATTGGTATTGTTGCTTTTCAGCTACCGTTTTTCCCTTGTATTTTTTCGTTTACAAACAGTGGTATCTCGGCGGACCTGTGTCTCATTACAAGTCAAAGTACACGGTTTGGCGACCGGACAACCCTCATGTCAAGTTCATGCGTCTTCCCGAAGATTATCCACCGCCATACTTGACCTTTCGGGACAATTTTGACCTCGTGAATGGCGAAAGAGAGTACTAGAATAGTCGCTTTTACGCTTGTCGAGATAAACGTAATTGAGTGCATTTTGCACTTTAAAAAACAAAATTAAATTTTGACACTCTGCTGTGTTAGAATTGCAGTTTCTGCGCGCTTGCTAGCCTCCGTAGGAACGGTGTTTTGTCGCCGATCTGCCTGAACTGGTTAAAAACGTGTGGACAAAATGGAAAACATTTCATATTAATACAAATTGTGTAGAACGGATAGTATCGTTAGTTGTACCTGCATTCATGTCTTCCTACTTTCTTTACTGCAATGATCACCGTTTCTCGCTGCAGGCGGCGATCGTTGCGCACAAATGACCCGAATTGACTGACAGCAGCTGGTCGGTTGGGTGCGTAACATATTTGTTTTTCTTCTTGCTAGCCTTGCCTTCGTTTAGTGTTGCCGTCGTCTTTGCGCCGATGTTACTTCGAATTCACATGCTGCTGTTTACATGTACCTTCTTTATCGCGTTGCTTGCATCTGGTTGCGAAGCTTTCGACTGTTGTCAAGGTAAATACATTTACGATGTGAAAATTTTGACGCAGCTTGTCAACGCCTGAACGATTCCTTTAGAGAATTGAGTGACACGTGGTCTTCGGGCGACATTCGCCGTTGACATTTTTTTTGTAAACCTGCATTTAAAACGTTCGTGTACATGTTGCAGGCGCCTTTATACAGACTGGCGAAAGGCTGGAATATTTCCTGGGCAGCTCCAAGCTGGATAGGGTAAGAATAATATTGCGCACTTTTCATCCTTTTTACGATCCGCCATTTTAGGGCATCCTTTTTCCTGGCGACGACTCAAGGCAGGCTGATCAAGTTTTGTCGTTGGCAACCTCATTCACCTCTGCTCCTTTCAGTTCGAGTTTTCGTTTAAAAGACGTGGAGCCGTTGGATAATGAGGATGTCGTTTTTGCTAAGCTAAAATTGGACCCTCCCAGATTGCATTTTGGGCCCTGGTATAGTCGTTGTTCACTATCCACCGCCGAAGCATACTAGTCACTGTTGTAGGATCATTGCATGGCGAGTGGAATGTCGATAGACACATGCTGTTTTTGCTTTGCCTCTGTGTCTTTCGCGGGTCATATATGTTGTGCCTTTATTTGGCAAGTTAAATGTTAACAATCTTTGCATATCATGCATGGCTGCCGTTGCTTTTCACTTTTCATCATTTGCTTGATGTTGGTTGTTTTCCATTTATGGACATGCATGTTTTAGGCAAATATTTTCTTATTATGCAAGGGAAAAGAAAGTCGAATAGGCTACATTTTACCAGTTGTTTTTAAGTGTGCAAATTTTTGCGTAAAGCATGTCCATGCAGGGAATGGTGTATTAATTCGTGAATTGCGGTTATTGTGGGCTCATTTCTGATTGATTATTGATAGTGCTTGTCTTCAGCGCTATTGG
>JAJBBP010000206.1:0-18552 GCA_021464625.1 Proterorhinus semilunaris | reverse complement strand
GTAGAGGTTTGTTTCGCGATTGGAGAATGAACACGAGGCGTTTTTTGTTCTTGTATCTGTGAATCCTCAAAGTTGTTCGGTAATATCTATGTTTTCAGTGTGAAAAATGCTGCCATCCGTTTTTACTGTTCATTGTGCAAAGCGTGTTGGTCATTTGTGTCTTTGAAACATTTGCGTAATATTCATTGTTTTGGCGGGATTTTACGAACTTCTAAATTTTTATTTTTGGGGTATTTGAGCTTTGCGAATGCAAACAATGGGCACGGAGTAGTTCGTGCAAGTGCTTAGTTTGAGCTGTTTCCGCATTCTAATTTGTGTTGTGGCGTTCCTGTTCCATTTGACAAATGTTAATGCGTCAACTGGTTGCGTATTTTTGGTGGATTGGGTTCTATTCTTGGCTGTTAAAATTTGAATACTGTTTAAGCGACGGGAAGAGAAACCGCAGCTGCTTTTGCGTTCGAGACTGCTCCATCGTGAGATTGTTGTACGTAGGAAATGTTGGCTATTTTATTATTCACGTAGCATTTCTGACTTGAATCAAACTTACATTTTGATCGGTAGTCGACGGTGGGTTGACGTTTTGTGCTCTGGCTTTGCTTGAATCGATATTGAATGTATTACGTGCTTGAATGTCGAAATTTGGACACTTTTGAAAGTCTCGAATTGTTGGACGTGTTTCCTGAATGCGGAAAACGTATTTTCTTGCTAACAAATTAACATTACCTTTCCAGTATAATACCAGTTACTAATTGGCGCAGACGTAAGTGTTGGTATTGTGGCGGGAATATTTTTAAAAATGCAAATTCGCAGTGCGCAAACAACGTGACAACTGTACACGAAGCTGGTGGAAATTTCGCAGCCGTTGTTTTAAATGTTCTCAACAGTTTCTCAGTGGTAGAAGCGTGCTCATTGCTCGCCTGCGAGATCCATTACCGATCAGGATGAGTGCGTGAGGGATGTTTGTATTTCTAAAAAGTTGCGTTGTTTTATTGTGGCTTTGTGAGTGTTGACGTGCTTTGTCCTTGTATGTTTGGTAGTGAATAATTCGGGTTGTTCGAGGTTTTCTATTTTTTCAGTCTAGAAAATGCCACAGTTCGTTTTGAGGGTGAAACGTGTTCAGTGTTTTTAAGCGTTGCGTCGGACCTGGCTGTTTCGATAACGTTTCAAATTTAGGTGGCGCACGCAACTTCTTTTGGCTTCTGCGTTGTGTGAAGTAGGAATGGTTTTCTCCCCAGAAGTTCGTGAGCACTAATTGTGGGGTTGAGTTGCACGTCTTATATATTTTGAAGTTTTTTAGTCTTTTAAATTCCAACGATTTAATTGCAGCGGTTTTCCCTTTGCAAAGAATCGCCTTCGTTTGGGCTTGGCGATTATTTGTGGTTGTAAAAATGACTGCGTGAGTGTTTTCGCCGTTGTAATTCGGTCATTTTTGCGGACAAGAGTTGTTGTTTTAAATTTTTGCAGGCAAAGATCTGTCTAGTATTCTGGAGAGTGAAGAATAGTTTTGACTTTGTAATTTGGCAGGCTGTTGAAATGTAGCATGAATGTTTTGGTCTTTTTTGTCTTAGGTAGTCTGATGCGCAAAATGCACATTGTATGTAGTCATTGCACATTTGAGTAGAGATAGTCGCTTTTGCGTGTGATTGAAATTTGCCCTTTCTTTGCAGAAAGCGATGGACTTGAGCTTGATTGAAACGAAGTTGATGAGCCGAGAATACAAAAATAAGCTCGAATTTGTGGAAGACTTTAATCTGATGTTGATCAACTGTCTCGATTACAACGGCTTGAGAAACGGTAGCGGAACATCAGTGTCGGCTTAAGCTTTGCCGTCCGTTTCAGATTATACGAAAGTTGCTCAGCGTTTGGAACGCACGTTTATTCGTTTCTGGAAGCGCTACTTTCCTCCTTCGCGTGGCAGTGACGAGGACACCAGTTTGGACTGTGTCGCAATGTTGGGAGCGCTGGATTATAAAATCAAGGAGAAAGTTCGTGTAAGCGTTTGTTATGGTTGCGTTGACCAAGCGTCGGCCCTACGTTTTTAGGAAGAGCTTAACATGTGCAAACCGTTGTTGACACCCCGTCCAACAGGCAGCAAAATCATCGTACGTTCTAGTGGCCTCCGGAGACCCAACTGCTGTTGATGGAAATATTTTCAGACTCGTTTGGGCTTTAGCGAACCGACTTGCAGCACAACGCAGTCGTATATGGTATGTTGTTTTGCTGGGTGTTTTTTTGGATTTCTGTGTGTGTGTTTTAGAGCCGGACAAGGATTCATCAACGAATCGCCCGCGACTTTGTTCGGGGAATTGACTTTAGCAGCAATGGTTATTCGGCAGCTTCGTTGTATCGGCCCATCGCTCCGCGGGTGGCGGCGCAAACCACCAGCAGCAGCAGCGGCTACGCGCCGTACTCCTGTACACGACCCGTTGTGTATGACGAACTTTTATACAAAAGGACGAAATTTTGTTTGAAACGTTTAGTATACGACCTTCTAGTGGTGATCAAACCAAACGTACTTCCTCAACGAATCCCAATGTTGCGTGTCTGATAAGTACCTCCGAAGGACATCGACTGGTCCGATTCGTTGGACAGGAAGGAGCGGCGCCTCCAGATTGGGCGTTTAAGTTGGTGCTGGCCTGGGTGCGTCAGCATGCCGACTTATTGCCAAAGTCGTTCACTACTGTTACTGTGATAATACATTCTGACCAGGTAGCCGTAGCACTTGTGGCCGCGTCAAGCATTTGGAAAAAAATGTGTTTCAGGATGGCAGCTTGTCGGCACCAGTTTTGACACAACCAGGTATTAAGGTGTTCTCTGTGTCTGAGACAGTGTCCGTCGCGTTCTGTCCCACGGAGTCGGCAGCAACGGCTACATCACAAGCAAATTGTACTTTAATGATGCAGGCGTCACCGTCGATGATGTCGGTTGTGTGTTGTCTCGTATATCCGCATCACGGATGGTCTTTCAGCTCTCCTTCACCCGGCAACGCGAAGAATATTCTTTTCGTTCAGTCGATCGACGGCAGACCCACGCAACCACCCGTTATGGGCGGCCCTCCTCAATTGACCCCAGCTGTTTGCGACATAGCCGCAACCCGAGTCCTTCCCAGGGTTACGTCGAAGCCGATTTGCAGTGTTGCTCCCTTGAGGAGTTCTATTGGTATGTTTGAATTTTTTCTTACCCTATTCAGATGGCATTTTTGCAGACGTGTTCCGTTTCGCACGTTTTAAACGCGGTGCTTAACACGCGCATCAAAACGTATTGATTTTTTTTAAAATTAGCATGTTGCAACGAGTTAACATGTAAGCCATTTTTGAGAACCGATGGTATATTTTTGCACACAACGATTGACAGGCTTCCAGTCGCAGCTGTCTTTTAAAGGAAGCGTCTGCTGTAGCTTTTCATTCTTGTTGCTTGAAGTACACATTAAGCGTTTGTTACAAGGTCAGTCGTCGGGAGTAAAGTGTTGTTGTTCTTTTTCACTCGTCCTGACATGTCGAAGCGTGGCTAACGAGCTTTTCTGTTTTTTGTTTGAGCAACAATTCCAGATGGATCGGCTGGGCATCGCGGCAACGCTAGCTGGTAATGAATGTTTTAATTGTGGGCAAAAATTATTTAAAAAACAGAATATCAAGTGCAAATCACCAGCTAACTTTTGGTGTTGGCTTCAGGGGATTAGTTTTGATTCAAGTTGCATGTCGCTTTCAGGTGATGTTCACTCGAGCTGGTGAAAAATAATCACCTGTTGTGTCAGAAGTGATAGCCGAGGTGTTTGATACATGAACATGTTTGCTCGCGTCGCTTTGCTCGTTTATGGCGTAATGTATGTTGTGAATTTTAAAACAGCAATTTGGTATTGGTAAAGTGTATGAAACGTTGCAAGTGGCTTCTGTGTTTGTCTGCCGTACCGCTGCTGCTGCTGTGTACGTCGTTTTCCCTGTGCGCATTTTGAGTGATTTTTTGCTGATATTTTCTGGAATAAGGTAGAAGACCGAACGCGTGGGTGGATGGAGGCACATTCAACCGATGGCCACCCGGTAAAACTGTTAACTGAATTATTTTTTATCTTTTTTGACCTTGTTCATTTTCCCTCTTCTGCGTTGACACCTGTCGAATTGTTTCAATTTCTCGGGAATGTTATTTCTCTCACTTGTGCCTAAAAGAAATAAAATTCTTGCATTGTCAAAGTAGAGTGCTTAGGATGCGTTGAAGAAGTGTGTTGCCAAGGTTGTAGGTTGTACTAATCGAACAGTGTTGTCTTTTTCAAAGCTAATGAAATGTAAATTATGTTAAGTATGCGCAGGTTTGACTATGAAAAGGAGCATATATGTACATCAGCGAAATATGTTTGGGGTAGTGGGCGTTTTCGTTACGGCCACAGGACGACAACACGAATCGCGTTTGTCCAATGAACCTGATTGCGAAAGGAAGGAAACGGAAAGTGTTAAAATCGCAAATAAACATCAACCAAATCTTCAAAGGCTCTGCGGAATAAATCTCACCGATCAAAAATGTTCATTGACTTGCAACTTAAACGCCGGACGTTTTGTTTGGTATTTGAAACGGTTTGCCTTTTTCTAAGAGATTAACTAGAACTGATCTTTAACGCGTGTTTGTGTACCGTAGCGTAGCAGAAAACCTAAGCGACGACGTGTGGCTTAATTCTCTACGACACCGAGGAAATGTGGCATTATCTAGGGTGGGCTAAATTTGCATACGGCTTTGTTAACTTTCGCAAGCAAAAATATTATTTTATTTACGCCTACTCCAAAGACGTTTCTCAAGTTTCGCTGGCTTTTGGTTGGGGTTAATCAATCCAATGGGAGACGAACATACATGTGGTTGTTCTACGTTTCAAATCCGGAAAGTACGGTGAAAAGTGATGCGTAGGTATTGTTGAAAAGTGAATTCCGTTTCATTGTTGGTAAGGTTTGAACGTTGTTGGCTAGCATTCAAACTGTGGATGTGGATTGAACTCTTGTATGTGTTGTTTTTTTTTGCTATTTCGTCGATTTTTGGAAGATGTATAGTCAATGCAGATGCCGTGTTTCTGTTTTGTCGTGTTCGTTGAAATTTTGTTTTGTAGCGTACACCAAGCGTATAACGCTGTTATTTGTATTTCGTGTGTGTCTGCATCCCATCGTATGTCGTCGCCAAGAGTGTGCATTCGCGGTACCGTTTAGCAGCATTCCTTCTTTAACAGACGATATGTTTTTACTTGCCTTCTTTTCCGATACACAAAATATCGCGCTGGTTTCATCTTCACGTTGTGTCTACTTTTGAGTTGAACGAGCGCACGTGAAAATGGTCTGCGCACGAAATCACGGTTCCGAGTTGTTCAACGTGCGAATATCTCGAGTGCAGATTTTTTTCCCCTGGAATAAGTTCTAATTTTGTCTTCTACGGTACAACATGCCTTCGACTGATCCATTGGTCACAGCTGAGCCTAAATGTACTCAAGTTTTAACAATCCATCAGTCCAGAAATATTTATTGCAAAAAGCTGTGCTAAATTTAGACTTTGCGCTTGCAACAATGACTTGACTTTTGTTCACAAATTGCAGACGCCGGATGGTCGAGTCCACCAGAATTGGTCCCTTCAAACGTGATCACTCCGACATCCAACACCTCGATTGCCCTGGGTGAGCAGACCATCGTCGTCTTGTCGGCTAAGCAGGTGATCGTCGGCGATTCCGGATGCTACATCGTCAACAATTCGTCGCCTTCAGTGAATACAGGCACGACGCCGTCCGGGAGCTCGGCAAACAGCGGCTCTTCGACCATACCAAATGCCGGGGGTTTGCAGATCATACAGGTTGTGCCGCGAGTGATGATTCCAAGCTCTGGCCAAACGGCCGTGTCCAATTCGACCGTTGTTTCCACTTCCAGCATTGCTGCGAGCAGTTCGGCTCCGCAGTGACGTGTCTGTCTTTCCTGAGATCAACATGCACGAATTTTAGTACTGGTATTTACAAATTTCCCTTTTTTCCACAGTAAAACATCACATATTTATTAGCGCGTCCGTAAATGGACAAGTCGCGCTAGGTGCCGTTGGTCAACGTTCTATCTGCTTCACCAGTCCAATGCCTTTGGTCTTGCCGTGCCTGAAGAGCAATCGACTACCGGTGCTGATGTACTCGGGCTGTTTGAGGAAGGCGAACGTGACCAAGGCGCGCTCACGGCTGTGCAAGGTTCCCTGTCTGTTGTGAATGCGTTTAATCACAGCCGTCTGACGGACGTTGGCGATGTTCACTGTCACTTGAAAATGTTCTCTCATTATTCTCGTTGGATGAAAGAGGACAAACACGTCCGCCGTAAAATTCATGCTGGCGACGGGTGTTCGGCAGCCTCCCAGTAAAACCATTCCCTGCAATTAGGCGTCATCAGATGTTTTCTTGCCCTTCCATTTCTCACCTTGCGCAGAGGGAAGTGTTCAAGTTCACCTAGGGAAATGGAAGCCGATTGGGACGCCTGGATGAGTCGGCAGGGTGTGCGAATTCGTTGCAGACTTTTCACCAGCACTCGCTTGAAGTGGCCATGTTGATCAGGACCCAAAAAAGGTTGGTCGCCTTCTCGCAGTAACCCTTTAACCAGCAAGCCGCTGACCACTTGGCCAACGTTTGGCACGCAGAAGATGTCGTCTACCTGATGAAGGAGTGCGTCGATGAGAACCTGCACACCGTTTGCAACGTGTACCTGAAACTCAGCATCCTCTTGTATAATGTTTACCATGTCCCACTGACACGTGCAAGGTGGCAATACGTGCAGGAATTTCAGTAGTAGATCTATATTGGCACCCGTCACGCTGGAAACGGTGAACACCGGCACAATGCTGCAACGATTAGACATTGCCGTCGCTGTTGCCGGCCCCAGTTGGAAAGTACTCACTTGCGTCTCTGGAAACTGGATGCATGGGTGAATGCGTCGTCTTCGTTTTGAACACGAATCGCCAGCCGACGGTACGCAGGGTTCTTGAGAACATGTTCCAGGTCAGCGAGCGTTTGCTCGACCGTCGCCTTTGTGGCAATATCTATCTTGGTGACCACAACGAAGACCGGCACCTCCAACGCAAACGACCAAGGTAAGTGGTCCAGTGTGGTATCCGCTGAAGGGTGGACAGCGATTGGCTAACGCACTACTGGCATACCAATAACCTTACCTACACCCTCATTGGCGTCGACCACTAGAACGACAAAGTCCGGCGTATACGCTGACAGCCCGGATATTGTGGTTTTGATGTATTTCTGATGGCCAGCGAGGTCGATGAAAGTGATCACCTTTGTAACGCTGTCACACAGTTCTTCGTCGCCCAATTGATAGCTTTTAAGAATCTGCAAGGCACACTAAAGAACAGGAATGGAGGTGAGCCCGGATTTACGCTGCCTTCGCTGTCGAAGCCTACGAAGCCAAAGCTGATCGACGAAGTGCGACCCGATTGAATTTCGTGCAAATGATGTAGCAAGTTCAATCGGGCTTTACCTCGACCGTTGTCCAGTTCTCCTTGTGTGAGTACACCGAGTAGGGTCGACTTTCCGGATTCGTTGGATCCGAGCATTGCCACACGAACGTCAATGAACTAAAATGAACGCATGAAGATGCGTCGGCTGAGCTCTGTCCGGCTACCTGCTGGCAATCGGGAACACGGCGGATCAGGAATTCGGCAACCTTTAGAGGTTTGGATCCTAACGCCACGACACGCTGCCTGAGCATCGTTACAGAGGCGCGCAACCTACAGTACGCCAGGAGTAGATTAGGTCGTGTCGTAGTGGTGCTTACTGTCCGGCCATGGCTTCCAGTGTTTTCACCGATGCGTCGAACTCCCTGTCGTCTAAGCCTCGACATGCTCCGTTGTCGCAAACGCCAATCTCATAGATTGCCTCGCCGTTGCCTTCGCGCAGTCGCCATTTCATTTGAGAAACTAAGTGGCGTAATTTGTTCGGCGACGGATTCACCAGCTTCAGCTAAAGAGAAAACATTGAAAATTTGCTGTGCAACACGACATGGGTAGCCGCCTTGTATTCCACGTTGCCCTCGCTCGGCTCCGGAGGGAGGCTCTGCTGCTTGTCGTCGTCCGATTGCGTGCAGTTGTAGGTGGAGTCAGAAAAATCTGAAGATGACTGGCCACTTGGAAAACAGGAGAAAAAGTACTCCATGTGTTGTTTGAAGGAAACGACCACGTAAACGGGCACACGTTTACGGCAAATTTGTCGAGGGGCTCAGTGTGCGGCCACTTGCTTTCTTCTCGGGTACTTTCCCGAATTTGAACTATTCCACTTTTCACCCACCAATTCGTACTGGTCAAACAAAGTTGCTTAATCAGCGAGGTGACAGTATTATAGATCGGCAGATCCATGGTATACTGTGTAATTCTGTTTTGAATGGTACAACAGACATTCATTTACCTTTTTGCCAATGCGTTACAGCATGTACAAACTTAGAATTTTTAAACGCATATAAGCAAGAAATTTTAAATGCAAAACTCGCCAAGTAATTTTTTCATGGATAAAACAGCTGTTTGACCCAAGCGCATATGTATAAAATTATACTGCTAACAAAGTTATGTTTTTTGGAACTACAGTTTCATGCATTTCGTTCCTTAAATCCGTGTTTGAAACGGTATGCTGTGCCTGATTTAAAAAGTTAATAAGAGCGAAGTAGATGAATAAGAAGTAAAGCTATGCAAGAAGAAAACAAATGCTTCTCAATTTAAAACATTCGCAGTTGTTGCGGCTTAGTTGGCTAATTATTACACGTCAAAAAAAGACATTTGAAATGTGTAAAACGAATCGGCACGCATATAATGACGAGCAGGCACATCGAGAAGCAACATTGCCTAGAAAAACATGCTTAATAACGGCGGCAAATATTTTAATCCAATTTTATTGCGAATCTTCTGGTGTACTGTTAGTTGTAACGAAACACTTTTTCAAACCTTTTAATGTTATAGAGGTAAGACTTTATAAAAGTTTATCTAAATCAAATGGAAATGTGTTTAAAGGGGAAAATTTTTCGGCGTGTAAGGCATTCAATTTGACCTTAATGGGTTACATTTGGTCGATTTTAATGTAATTTGGACCAGGTGTGTTGCTCGAATTCAATTACTTTTGAATAATCTTGACTGCACGTAACTTGTTGTGCTGTACGTATTTGACGCTTGGTGGCTTTTTCGAGTGTTTTTTGGGTATTGTGCGTGTGTTATGGGTAAATTCAGCAAGGACAAACGTGACATTTATTATCGTCTAGCCAAGGAGGAAGGCTGGCGGGCACGGAGCGCGTACAAATTACTGCAAATCAATGAGGAGGTTGACTTGTTCAACGGTGTGACAAGGGCGGTTGACTTGTGCGCCGCACCAGGTAGTTGGAGTCAAGTGCTCGTGCGAGAGTTGAGCAAACGCTTAAACGAGCAGCCCATTGTCGTGGCTGTTGACTTGCAGGAAATGGTGCCCATTCCGGGAGTCATTCAACTACAGTGTGATATTACATCATCCGCATTCGCCGATAGCGTTCTACATCATTTGAACGGCGAAAAAGCACAGCTGGTAGTTTGTGACGGTGCTCCCGATGTGACTGGAATGCACGACTTTGATGAGTACATACAGAGCTCTTTGCTGTTATCCGCTTTGAAAGCCTGCGTAAGCATTTTGGCGGAAGGTGGTACGTTTGTTTCAAAAATTTTTCGCGGACGAAATGTCACTCTCTTGGAACAGCAATTGGTCAAATATTTTACTTCGGTGGAAATTGTGAAGCCACGTAGTAGTCGCGGGTCTAGCTACGAGTCGTTTGTCGTTTGTAGTCTTTTTGCCGTACCAAAAGGCTTTAACACGGATACCCTTCTGCCTATCTGCATGAATCACTATGGTGACCATAACAACGCTGTTCATGGTCTTAATCGTATTCATGTGCCATTCATCCCCTGTGGCCATCCCAACAGTTTTGATTCGGACCGCAGCTGGGGCCTTGGTTGTCCTGCTGAGTCGTACCAGTTGCTTAAACCCGTGCAGGACCCGGTGAAGGCACCTTACAGCAAGGCGGTCCAAATGAAGAAAAATGGTGAAATTCCCAGTGTCGGAGTTGTGATGGAAACGTTGGTCGACCGTATGGAATCTTTGAACGTAGACTCGGATGTCGTTCCAAAAACAGTGCAATTTCCAAAGCCAAATTTGTCATTTAAATTTTTAAGTGATGAAGAAATGATCAAAGTCGTCGAGCTAGCACTGCGCTCTGTTGCCAATGAGGAACCTATACCTTCGACGTCGCAGGATGAATAATTCGCTGCCTTGTGTATTAAATATTAACATATTGACCTGCTCTAGCATTTACGTCCCTACATTCTTCTACAGTATGTGGCACATATGTAAGCAGTTTCAATGGGAATATTTTGTGTAACTACGGATTATGTAGATTTTAGCCAGCTGTTATTAAGCGTTTCTTGCTCGTGGACTTGTATGCGTTACGTTAATACAATACCTCATACATGAGTGCAGTTGCCAACATGCCTTACGATTATGATGTATTCTTGTTTAATTCAAAAAGCAAATGTAATTTTATTTCACACTCTAATTCAAAAGCGTTAACATTATCATGCGACGGTGTTTTCACAATAACGAACATAGCATTGAAATACGCACTTTCAGTGTTGAACGAAAAATATTTATTAAGCATAATATAAGCCCTGGTTTTTCGTCGCAACCTGTACGCAATAAAAATACTGTATAAAAATTCAGTCTTGCCCGGGATTCTTGACGTATAATGATTCGACGGATTTAGTGGCACAAGAGAGCTGTGATTGAAAGAAATCCTCGTACATGGATTCCTAGAAAATTTGGAAAAAGACTTGTCGAACAACAATGCTTGCACACTCCCAAGTGCCAACCTTGAACTAAGCAATTCGAACCTTTCTGCGACGCGTTTGATAATTGAATTTAAAAGCATGGATTTTGTTCAACAGAACAAAAATACGATCTACAATCAGGAACATTTTACCCAATAGTCTGTATGCGTTTATTACAGTAAGATTAAAAACGTAATCAAGGTAACATTGTGACAAACTAGAAGAGCAGAGCGCGTACAATTACATTTTGTTAATACAAAATACTGCTTTTTTAATATGATTGAATTTTATGGCTTTCTTTTTCAAGTTAAGTTTTAAACAATTGTAATAGAGTAATTTTACAGTTTAAAATAGATATTTTCATTTTTTGCAATAAAATATTGTCGAATGTATTTGTTGTTGGCACGTTTTTACTCTATGCATAAATGTTGGTTGAAAAGCAGATCAACGTTCTAATTACTGTATACGCACGTGATTACTTGTATACTGTTGATTGGAAGCGTTTATCGTGAATTGGTGGAATTTCGCTTACCCCGATTTGCAGAACGCTAGAATTGCGGAAGACCCGAGCCGACATTGCATTAAGCAGCTTCGTAACGGCGTGTGTTGTTGTAATAACCGAAGCTGTCTGTGTCCCTCCCGTTTGGTGTTTGCCGTGGTCGTCCGTCATTTTGGACGTTGCTTTGGCGCGTCTCACCGCTGGCTGTCACCAGGCGTCATTGATGTGATTTAGTCCAACCTAAGGGTTGTACGCTTGGTATTTGTGGCACCGTATTTAGTGAAACCAGAATGGACGTTGGAATAATCGATAGCGGATGTGAAAAGTATTCATTTGGCTCGGCTTCATTGTTGCCATCCTCTCTTGGAAACGATGGGCACTCGATGCGGCGCATCTGTTCTGAAACCGAGTTCAATGATTCGGATGTCGCCGAGGAGGGATCTCAATTTTCCTCGCCATGGTTGGATCCCGTATCGTTCGACCATTGCTACGTTGCAGTCCAGGTAAAACGGTTTCTTCAAATGTGATTTGTAAAACAGATTGGCGTCCTTCCGTAATACATTATTTTTTGCATTTATTTATTCCAGCTCATGCTTACTGCATTGGTTAGCGCGCAAACCTTCGCCCTTTAGTGTCGTCTTTTTCGTTTCGCGCCTTTATGTGTTTTTCCGTGTTCAGCAGATATTGCAAAGTCTTGTCGTCTTTTATGGGCCTGATTAGACTGATGTATTTAACTTAACAGTTCTGAACGCATAAAAGCGTTTGCCCCGCTTGCGAATCTGTCAAATTCCAAAATTGGTTAATGGCTTTGAAACTGTTGTTCCCTGATTAATAGCTTCATAACTTGTTGCACTGCGAGCACAAAAAATGAAAGCATTATAAACGATCGCTTTTGATGTCAAAGTCGCGCAAAAGGCGTATTTTCAGCAAAATAATATGTACGGGGCTTACAGTAGGAATGATGTGTAAGTACTCTGGAGGTATGATGCTTGTCAGTCATCGTTGTTATCCGTTGAAAATGGGTTCCAACACGCGTTATGCAAGACTAATGTTTTGATGTGGTGTTTCATTATTTCGATCCGAAATGGTATGTATGTCAAGAAAACAGTTTTGAAATGGTTTTACTTTGATCTTTGTTTCGACATATGTGTTACACATGTGTGTGTTTCGGTTGAAGGGATTCTCGCAGTCATCGGTAAGGACAAAACGTCTCTGCCACGCTGTACCTCGCATTAGAAATTTGGGTTCTATTACCCGGGCAGCCGAAGTGGCTTCACAGTTGAAACAGAAAAATGAAGACGAAAAGACAGAGTCGTGCGAAGAAGCTGCACCCCCTGTTAATGAGCAGGAAGAGAAGGAAATGCCTGAACCTTTAGTTCCCGAGGAACAAGAAACGAAGGTCCCGTCTCCTTCAGCTTCCCTGACCGGATGTACATTGACTGAAGAAGTTGCTGCGAACGAATATGTCGTCCCGCTACAAGTGGACAGTTTTTCTTTAAGCTGCATGCAAGCATCGCTGGAACATCCTCGTTCAGCCATTCAAACGCCTGTTATTAATCTCAGTGGAGGATTTCAACAGTTCCGAGAAGCACAGACCTCTTTAGTGAACGTGCTCAATCCCAGCTCGTTTACGGGCAAATCGCCTGCGCCGTTGACACTCGAATCTCAGGTTGGTTACAAGCCTCCAACGCCGATCAACAACCGATACCCGTCTTCTTTACTGGGCGGAAAAAGCCTACCTTCCATTCCGTTGGTGGACAGTTCATTCAACCGACGAATGCCTGGATGTCTGGAAAAGTGCTCATCGGCAGCACCTATTCTTGAACAGTACCGGCCGGCGGCGAAGGCTGTTCAATCGAATTTTGATATGGACGATCCGAATCAGTCTGTCTACGAGAAGATACACATGAATATAGAAAGACAAAAAGCTTTAAAGCAACAGCAGCAACAACAAGTGGCAGTTGTGAGTAGTGAGCGTATGTCTGTCTGCGCACAGTCTGTAATGGAAAAGAAGGAATTTGCTAAGACGCGCGTTGAACTTGTTAAACAGCCCAAGTGTGAACAGCCGGAAAAACCAACCGAGAAGCGCAAAAGGAAGAAGGATGTGTCCGCCGCTGCTTCTGGGGAGGAGGAGGAGAAGAAGAAAAACAGTCGACGGAAAACGGAAAAGTCTTATGTCACTCGTTGCGTATGCGGACTGGAGCACAACGACGAGTTGATGATTCAGTGTGACCGTTGCGAAGTTTGGCAACACTGCGACTGCTTGCAATTAGATGCATCGGACATACCGGAAAAGTACCTTTGCGAATTATGCGATCCGCGGCTGCTTCCACTGATGCCAGAAGATGCTCGTCGTCTGCAGTTGTTCAAGCTAAGCACCCGGAAAGGTGGAGCTGCAAGAAAGGCGCAAGAACGAAAAAGAAAACAGTACAGCGATTCGGCGAAGGATGGGTGCAAGAAACGTGTCCCTTCCAACTCTGACACGATTCGTTACTCGCCCGAGGTGCAGAGGTTGGCCAAAAAAGTGCCAAATGCTGTGAGTTTTCCGCTTTTACCCAACCCGCATCGCTAGGTCGGTTTTTTTCAGGAAGGTCTTGCGGAGACGCTGTCCAAATTGCGTCCCTCGCCACCTTGCAAAGTTCTTTTTGTGGCTCCAAATGTGACAGGACTTGTTGTGGTTTACTCGTTGGCACCGAATACTCCAATCGTTGAATGCAAGGGATATGTTTCGGTCATCAAGCAGGGCAAGGCGGGAGCCCGCAATTTCCACTCCAACGGTTTCTTGGTCAACGGCTTCCAGGCTTTCGGCTGTGCAAAAGTGGATCTCCGTGTGCGGCTGCCAAGCGACGATCCGTGGATGAGACACGTTCGGCGATCGTGCCATGCAAATGCAAAAATTTCCGTTTTGGCGGATGGCGGAAAGCTGCGCTTCTTCCTGGTCTCCACGGCGACAATCGAGAAAGGATTCGAGGTCTGCATACCGTTCGATTACGACTTTCGCAAGAGGTGCGACAGTGCATCCATCCGTTCTTTGTTCATTTACCATCTTTCAGCTCTGATCCCGTGTTGTGTGCGTGTAGTTCCATACACGACGCGGTGCGAGAACACCCATGTCTTGTTGACCTGTTCAACAAGGAATTGAAATTGCGCAAAGACAATCGTCGGGATTCGAACAAATTGAAGAAAAAGAAGACTCGGCCTAGCGTGGGCAGCAAGTTGAGAAAACGATTTGCCGTGAAACTTTTCTCCAAACTAACCTGCGAGACGGAAACCTTTGCCGACAGCGAAGATTCTGCAAAATCACCCGATGTATTGGAAATGACCAAGTACAGAGATGGGAAAGTTATCGAGGTTGTGACAAAGCGTATCGTTGATTCGACCGAATATTCGTCGCCGGCCGACCATTCGGAGATGTCGCACAGAGAAGAGCGCAAGATGCAGTCGATTTTGACCAGAATTAAGCTCATGGAGGACCAGCAGAAGAAGGTTGAGAAGAAGCGCAAATCGGGGAGCTTCTCTCGTAAGGACTTTGCTGAGGAGCATTGGGAGAAGGGCCTTTGTTCCGCCTACGACGAGCATGGCTCGAAACTGCCTCAGGCAACGGAATTTAAAGGAGCAAAAAAGGTATGCGAATGTTTCCCCATCTCCGGGCGTGCTTTGAACACTTTGACTTTTCAGAGGTGGCTAACTGAGTCCGAGGACAACCCGCCTCACGCTAGTCCCGTTGCCTGCTTATCTTCCGGCGACTCTTCCCTGATCTCGACAGTGCAGCAAACGATGGACGAAGACGTGTGTTTGGGCCAGGTGGAAGACAGTCGATCTTCTTTCTCACTTAAACGTCGTTTCTTTTGTTTCAAGCCGGCATTGAGGAACGTCCAAGGCATTTCTTCGTTGCTAGCGTCCGCTGCTTTGTTGAACCAACGCGATATGGAGGCTGTGAAGAAGGAGAAGCAACCGGCAGACGCGAAGAAGGTGAGAAAGATGTCCCTTGAAGAGTACAAACGCCTGAAGTTGTCCTCTGCCGACTTGCCGCACGTCAGCCCAAGTCCAGGCAGCCTCATCAATCCTCATCAATCCGGCGCCTTCCGCCAAAGAGTCGTTTATACCATCCTTTGCTGGTTTGTTGAAGTCCTTCGTAGTCAGGCGTTTGAACAGTTTTATTCTACCTTGCAGAACATTCATCGGCACCAGGGGTGGTCGAATCCTGCTCGCTGCCCCCCATCGGAGACGGTAGCGTCGATCAGGCAATCAAGTCAATCGACTTTTCAAAGGTTCGTACGTTTCAGCTTTACCTTGACGATGGCTGTTCCGCCTTTTTTGTTTTAAACAAGACAAAGGCTCGTAAATGTGTAGCACTTTCGACCATTGCACGTGATCGTCTTAGTCCTGCTGTAAATCCGAGCACAGTCTTTGTGCTCATTCTAACCTGCAATTTTTCAGCGACTGCAGGTTTACGCGAACGTTTGGCAAGAAACGAGTTTGCAGCGATACTTTGCATTTTGCACATGATCCAATCGTATTTGCTCCACGTGTAAGCATGAGGGGTTTTGAGAACGAGTAAGGAATGGAAAAGCTGGAAAGCGTGTGAGATAAGCAAGCAGGACGTAAGCGTTTCATATTTTAACACATTCGTTTTATGCTGCCAAATAGAGTAGCGTGTAAGAAGTTTTCATGCATGTCTACGTTTGGACTTGTCCAAGATTTTGAAAAGGCAGGAAGACTTGACGGGGACCAGTTTTCTGACTAATTTGAAGCACATGTTTTCCGCGTATGCGTCAAAAGAGTATTATTTGACACGTATCAAGTTTGCCGTTGTATGTAATGATACGTTTTTGTAGCAGACGTTTTGTTCATGTACGAGCAGACGCTTTGCTGACAGTGAAGAAAGCAACAAGCTTACGTGTAAAAATTGCGTACCAAACAATTATGTTTAGCGCTTATCTACGTTGGAAACTTTCCACCAACAGAATAGACGGCGATATTTGCCTTTATTCTAAACCTGTATTTAGTGGTCGCTAACGTTTCAGAGGCTGTGGGTGAATTTGTAGGAACAAGTTTTGTACACCGTTTCACTGTTGTGTGTTGGGAAGGAAGAGTGTAATAATGAACAAATAATGTAACGTTGCGTGCCGGATCGTTGTAAGTACCAACGGCGGGCGATTGTTTTTTCGTATTGCCTTGGAGGATGTGATGCGGACTGTTATTAGTGCGTGTTGAAAAAATGTTCACATTTTTAATACTATTGCACAAAGAAATTTTTTACACTTCTGCAACACTTAGTTAGGGCGGCTTTTTATAAGTTGCTTGCTGCGCTCGCCAACGAAGAAAATGTACCTTGCTGAACAGCAGCTGGAATCGTTTCAGTGTTGATATCGCTCTGGGTGCTTTCTTTTGTATATGTGCTGTTTAACAAATATGAAGAACTTGACGCGTGGAATGAAAATCATAGTTTTGTAAGTTGGAGTCTTGAAAATTGCTTTAGGTTGCAGTGTTTCTTTTTTTACAAATTGCGTTGTCCTTTTTTCATGATTGTTTACCCATTCAAGCTTCTTGAAGTGAAAGTGAACTCATGCCCGGCCGAAGTTGATTTGGTTGGTATCGGGATGCAAAAAAACAGTAAAATACCAAACATTTCTCTTAATCATCTTAGTCACCAAAGTTTTCAGTGGCCAGTTAGTAGACTCAACTCCACACTTTTTTCTTGAATCTTGGCAACTTGAATTTTTTTGGTAAACAAACGAGGCGCTTGATATCGGTAGTTGTTGGCGGAACGAATTTGGTGCCGAGTGGAATTGTCGTAATTGGGTTAAGACAAATTTGCACATCGCCTCTTCATTTTTGGCAGAGAAAAAATATCGCTTGGCACCATTAGTTTTATGACCGCTTTTTTGGATCTCCATTAAAGCTGGTAGCGGCAAATCGGATTGGTCTGATCATGCTCGGCGTAACTTGCATGGAATTTCTCCATGTTCGCTCGTATAATTCCTTTTTTGTGCAATGTAATTTGGCAACTTCATAAAATGAGGTGTATTAGTTTTGTACGTTGACTTCCACCAAAACATACAGCATTTGTTCACCAGTAGCTAGATCGTGATTGGGGGAGGTCGATTGGTATGACGTTAGAAAGTATTGTTGGAGTTAATTTTCTGAACATTCTGCTGGTATTTACTTTGTGTGATTTGCAAAAATAATTTGTATAGATGAGCGTGCAAGAAATGTACTATGATTGGTGGGATTTAGCGACAGATTAATCATTTTCGCAGCTTGTTATGTTTTCATTAATTCGTCCATCACTTTTGTAGATAAAACCAGAGCTGAAAGGGAACGAGGATTTGGACAACGGCGTCCAACGCGGTGCTTTGGCAGATAGACTGGAAACCATGCGAGGACTGTTTGGAGTCGCTGGTGCCGACGAAGAAAAACCCAAGTGTACTGTTCCGACGGATGGAATGTATCCGTATGCTGCAAGTGTGTACTGTGTTCGGTACACAACCAGCCGTGGCGCCGTTTGCACCGCCTGTGGCTTTCTTCCCACCGCCACTGGTCGGCCAGTTTGCCAATGGTTATGGTTCTAATTTCCTACCACCGCAGCCGGTGGCGGGCAACTTTACCCAACAGCCATTCGCCGCTGCATCTCTTCCTACTGCTGTTGGTGCTGCTGTTGCTCCTCCTCCGCCATTTGCCTACTACTCTCGGGTACCCCTTGCATGCGCACCGTCGACCGTCGCTAGTGGCAACGTTCAGGACTATTGGTGGTCATGTTATCCAGCGGGGCAGCAGCGGGCACCCTGATGATCGAACGCGCGGGCAATCAGCAGGGTGCCTCGAATGTTTGCGACAAGACGAAAAGTGACGACACTTCTTAATGAATGTGCATATAAGTGAATCGATTTCCTATTTACACACTAATGTACCGCCCAGGTTGGTGTGATCGAAACGCGTACGCACTGCGTTGTATTTGTCTCATCTCTTTTCAGCCATCGCCTGGGCCGCATAATCGTGCACACAGTTTGTACTTCGGTATGTTTACTTCCAATTCCCTTGTACTGTCCCTCTTTCTCGGTGCTAGCACAACGCACAATTTTTCGCGCGACAGAGCGCCTCAATATTATCTGTTCCTGTAGCTTTGTATGCCTTCTGTTAATCAGGTTGATAGTAAAATAAGTTTGTACGTTTTTTACCGAAAACAATTTATCTAGAAACGAGCGATGAATTCCCAGCTA
>JAJBBP010000205.1:0-18601 GCA_021464625.1 Proterorhinus semilunaris | reverse complement strand
GTATTTAATTATTTACGATGTAATACATATTTTCATCAGCATTCTGAAAGTTAGACGATTGGAATAATAAACTTTGTAAAACGTTTCTCTTTCTTATGCATGATGCTTTATTACTTTTAAACAACATGAATTGTACTGTTAGGATATAATTAGAAAATAATTATAATGCAGTTTGTGTGATGAATTCCAAACGTGAGATGATGGAGTGTCTTTATTGGGATGCTATCATATCCTCCAATGGTACTCGAATCGATAAATGATTAGACGAAAACATTTTTATAAGACGACAGAAAACAACAAGCTAATGTTCGAAATCGATTTGAAAGCACAGCTGTTCACTTGAAAAGTTTTTGAAGACGTACACTTTTCGTTTCTTTCGGGTTATTTTTTAGCAACCAAAACTGAATATATTGTTGTGCTACCATTACTGTATAACAGTGCATTTTCTCACAAGAGGAAAACATTTTCACTGAGCAACATAAATACTATTCGTTCTGACAATGTGAACGTTTCCCTATTTATTTGTCCTTTATTTCCAGTTGAAAAGGTTTCACATGGCTTTGGAAAAATTATTCTTTACAAATTTAGCAATGTAGTACATAACTCTTAAGGCATTGACTTATTTGAGGAAAATACAGACTAAGTAGGTTAGCCTATCGTAAGCAACAAGAGTAAAAGTAAACAGCCACAAAAAAAGTTGGTCCTGGTGTTAATTGAAGATAAAGGATAAAACGTGAAAAATTCACAAGTATTGCTAGTTGTAGTTGTAGCACAAGTTGCAAAGCTTACCTGTGACTCAGTAATCAGATAGGGAAAAACCTGTCATGATGTACAAAAGGATCGAGTTGAGTAATGGACTGCATAAACGGTGCAGCGATCAGAGAATCAAAAGGTGACCACTGACTTGGGTTGCCATGTAAGCGTCTGTTAGACGTAACAAAAGAAGTTCTGCGCTTATGGGTCATATTTAAATTGGCTGATAGGTTTAACAGAGAAACGATTACATCGTGACAAATTACCTCAAAAAGTCGGCTCAAGGAACAGTTGCACGTATTACAAATGGGACGATGTGTATAACATTGTTACAATGGTAGGCAAACGTAAATGTATCCTGCGCGGTTCATTCATAGGTACAATTTCTTATCGTATTTTATGGCTAATCCACAAGCTAGCACCGTGATTGGTAACGTTTAAAAGTTTGCTTGGTTTGTTGTGTCAAAGATGGAATATTATGCAGGCCAAAAACAAAAGGCTTTTAGAAACGTTTGGCTTCCATTGTGATTGTTCTCAAAAACTGTTACTGTGTTTTCATAGCGGCTGATCTACAGCACAACGGTCTATAAAGAAATGCCCTTTTAAAAGGGCGTAAATGTGTGAAAACTTGTTCAAGCGGGCATTTACCAATTAATACTACATGATATGGAGAACAGCATGTTGTTAGAAAGAATCGCATTTATCCATGCCATATTCATTTTCATGGTTGCTGATGTAATTTATTAAGCAAAAATCGGCTTTAGTGTTTTGTGCCAAAAGGGCTAGTTTTGATGACACTTATCAAAATGAATCACTTACCGACTTGCGTTGTCTTCTTAAAATTGTTAAGTGTGCCGTTGCACAACTTTGTCTTGTGGGTTCCGCAATGCAATCGATTTTCAATTTGAAACATTGTAAATCCATGTCTTGTGGGACGGCTTCTACGAGACGTTTTGTTTGGACGCATGACGTTTTCAGCATCTTTTGTAAAATGTGATGATGGTAGAAGATAATGGCTTGTGCATAAATGGTCCCTGATATGATGTCTAAATATGAAACAGTTTATGAAGTATGTCGAACGTGATGAATTATTTTAATCATTTTTATGATATAAAACTGTGTTTGGGAAAGGATGCCATTAAATACAAAAATTAGAACTCATTGTCATTGTATATGGTTTTAATTGCGATGAAAAATGTAGCAATTTGGAATAAATTCTAACTTTTCTCCATCATATAATAAAATGTGAAATATGTCAGAGTTGCAACTTGTCGTTCAAATACTATTTGAATAGCGTATTAAGTTGTTGTACTGTTGGATACCAATTTGATCTCCGGGAGCCTTTTGGGAAAGAAATATATAATTAAATAAACAGTTAACGGGAAGAGGTTATGGCAGAGGAAAGTTTATGCATGAATTCTGTATGTGACAAAACATGACTATCAAAATCATTCACACGTGCGACGCCAGCACGATTGTTTGCTAACATATTTTGATTAACACTGATACCGTTTTCAAGCCGCTGTCAATGTGAGCGATCGAAAACAGATTTCTTAATAAGAACTTTCAGGCGAAATGATGACTCAAATTGAAACGTCATAAATGCACTGTGTATTTTGCATTTTTCGCTTAAAAATTGGTAGAAAATGTTAGGGATGAATATTATTCACAAGTAAAATTTGTTGCCTGAAAGTCTCCGTCGATTTTGGTGCGGGTGTTATACAGATTTGTAGTTTTCCTTGTAACATTGCCTGTCGTAATCCAGTGTGCATGTTATGTGCGGTTGCTTGTTAAGCTACGAGCATTAAAGATCTTTACGTGTATGGAGTATATCTTGTCTTAGAGCAAATACATATACTACATGTATGAACAATACATTAAACCTTAAGATTAAAATGATTCATAAAGATGTTGGAGCAGGTTATTGGAATATTAGGATCATTTCTCATGGTCGGTTCGTTGCAGGAAATTTCAATACAGTCTGTTCGTTAAAACATGATAGCCGTTACTTTCGCGATAAATTTGCGTTACATGATGCATTCAACGTCGTGTGGAAATTTTTTATTTGAAAGCAGAAATTAATTGTCTGGGATTTGTGCGGTAATGTCCATGTGTCCTGTGAATAGGTAACAACCCTACCTCGGGAGGATGCACAAATCCCAGACAAACATCAAGTCCATGACCATCCAAAATAACAACTTATTTGACAGAAATGAATTATCGTTAATCTAAGGGAACTAAATACGTTTTGTGTATGAATCTGCTCCTGATTCCGGGCCATTTTAAATGAATTCACTCAAACTAATTTCATTGTGCAGTTGAGTGTTTTTCCCTCCATCTTTGCATTCGTATGCTCGAGACTGTAATCAGGGAAACATAACGTTTGTAAAAAGAATTTCTGGTACATCCCAGACGGTCACTACATAATATGTTTTCATTGTTTGTCAAAACTTAAAGCTTTCAGGCTTTTTAATAGAATTATTTGTATGAAGATTGTAATTTACCAAGCATTTATTGCGTTAGCATGCTTTAGATTGCTTATTGATTGTACTGAATCTGTTACACATTATCTAGCCGCCGTAGTGAAATATAGTGTGATTTATATTAATGGCATTTTTTAATTAGTGTTAAAGGACATTTTAATGCGTTTGAATGTTGAAAGCAATGAATTCACATAAATGCATGCATAGTCAATCTTGATAATCAATTTTGATAATTACTGCAAAATTTCAACTGCTATCATTGAACGAAATAAATCACATATGAAAAGTATCAATTTAAAAAGCACTATCCAGCAACTGATTTCACCATGTCGCCTAGTTAGATGAAGAAGATGGTCTAAAAACTACGTACTTGATGGAGAAAGCATGAACGGAGACATTTATAAACATGACCTTGATTCTCATGTAAAGTCAAAAATGACTTAACAGCATAAATATTATATGTCGATAAAATTTGTTGTAGCCATTCTAAAATGTGTAATATAGCTAAAACAATAAAATGCAACAGGAGATGGTTAACGTGAAACGGCGTAATAGACACTGGCTTAAGCTATGTTTGAAATAGCGCTCAGTTCAAACTAATGTTGTACTGAAAAAGGTCAATAATGTTGAATAGGTAAATTTGGAAACAGGACCAAGTTCACATCCGTTTGTTGCCTTTAAAATGTTTATTTTTATGAATGTTTATCATTATGATACGTCATCGTTTCACACGTATCAACAAGTGTTCAATTAAAATATAAACTGCCTATTTTATTCTGCCAAATAAGTTGTTATTTTGGATGGTCATGGACTTGATGTTTGTCTGGGATTCGTGCGGTAATGTCCATGTGTCCTGTGAATAGGTAACAACCCTACCTCGGGAGGATGGGTGGTTATTAAAAACAGGATTCATTGATTTACTATTAAACACGGAGCTTTCGAAGGCGACTGTCTTCGTCATCAGCGTAAAGTATAAACTATACTAAGTATAAACTATACTATAAAAATAAATATACTATAAACTATACTATATAAGTATAAACTATACCTTACGCTGATGACGAAGACAGTCGCCTTCGAAAGCTCCGTGTTTAATAGTAAACCAATGAATCCTGTTTTTAATAACCACCCATCCTCCCGAGGTAGGGTTGTTACCTATTCACAGGACACATGGACATTACCGCACAAATCCCAGGCCTATTTTATTATTAAAAATAATTCTAGTTAGTCTTTATTTTCGTTTATATTCAATTATCCCGTAATCATCTGTCACTTTGCAAATGGATTGATGTTCAAGCATATCTCTGAAGCTAGATGGGCACTAGATTACGTGCATTATGTAATATGGAGAAGTTTACTTATTTACTGTGGAACATAGTAAACAAACGTTTGCCGCCAAAAGGTCTGTTATAAACAAAATGTGATCACACGCTGCATTATCTTTACGTTTGAACGTTTAGGTTGCTTTTCTGCTTTTAAAAAAATAACGTATAAGCGAAGATATTTATCCACGTGTCTTAGTTTAAAGTGGGGTTTTGATTTAGAAATTATCTTGAGTTAGTGATGTGGTTAAATACAGCAATGTAATGTTTACTTACCGCTTTTTGACTAAATATTTCAATGCATTGTCACTCGTGTTCTGTTAAAATGACCATGGTCATTAATCGGCTGGATGCATGCCAGGCAGAAAAAAAATTCATAGGTCGTTATTAATGCATCCCGAGTTGTTTGCATCTGCATATCGAATTCAAATGATTAATGTATGCAGCATGTAAATAACGTTATTAATATAACTATTAAAAGAACACACGAAATGTGTTTACGAATATGCGCCATAGCTTCATAAGGATATGCTGTGATTACTTTCCCCCTGAACAGGCACAATTTTGGAAGCGCGTTTGCTCAGTGCAGTAGCCAAATGATATTCCACATCTGCGTCGTGTTGTACACATTAAATGTTGCAAGAATCAATAATAGAATTCTGCGTATGGTTCTGCTGTTAGATCAATTACCACGGGTAAAACATATTCCGTTTCGCCGTCAATGCGACATTCATGTAGACTTGGTTTTTTCATAGCGTGAACGATGGGATATAATTCAGCACGAAATTTGCTCCTGCAGGAGAAATTGGAAAAGCTAAATATACACCTATTTTAATCGAAAAACCGGCGATCGGTATAATAAATGAATGTGGTTTTTACGTTTGAAGATGAAATTATGAATTCTGTTCTTGGTCGACAGGAACTTTATTCCATACATGACGTTTTAACTCGCGGCATGAATCTGAAATGACGCAGGGCATATGTGCACCGAATGCCGTCCGTAGTTCAAATGATGCAAGAGTGATTGTTAAACATGATTTTAAGAATAAATTTCTTTTCACTTTAAAAAGGAATATGAAATAATCATTGTCGCGTTGTCACTTTCATGCTGCACTCATTAATTGAATTGCATTGAGATATATATACTTTACGCTGATGACGAAGACAGTCGCCTTCGAAAGCTCCGTGTTCAATAGTAAACCAATGAATCCTGTTTTTAATAACCACCCATCCTCCAGAAGTAGGGTTGTTACCTATTCACAGGACACATGGACATTACCGCACAAATCCCAGACAAACATCAAGTCCATGACCATCCAAAATAACAACTTATTTGGCGGATTGCATTGAGATTGCTAAATTCTTGAAAAAAAAAGTTTAGCAAAAGTTATGATAATTTTTTCGAAGCGAAGAAAATCTATTGTTTTTCGCGTGATAAGAAATGATGTAGGATTTTAGCTACTGCCGCCAGGCTATATATCAGGAAAATAATTTTTGAAATTGCATAACAAAATGATACGAGTATAACACGAGACATGACAGTTGTTCGTTATTGAATTAATTTCATTTAATGGAGAAATGTTAACGGAATTGTTTGTCAAAGAACACTAGTTAAGCTGAATTGTAGTTATTTGGCTAAATCACCTTTGGTTAAAAGGTAAATATTTGAGCTGAGAGTATAAAACAAGTCAGTTTTTTTGCGTTTCTAACATTTACTTTTCCTGTGAATTTATAATTCCGCATGGTAGTTCGCGGTGTCGTATGACATTAGTTAGTCCTACTTCACGAGCGTAGTCATTGAAGTAATTTCTGTTATAAATAACTTGACTGATTGGTACAAAATGACGTGTGAGAATTTTCATCTGCAAGAAATGGAGATGGAAAATTAATCTCTGATATTTTCAGTCATACAAATGCTTTTAGCTTAACGAAAAAAACAAGTTACAATAATAATATGTATAAACATTGAACACAGTCTGCAATGTTCAATAGTCGGTGGTTCGGTTGAGCTTCGTTTCCATGCGGTGATTTCTGTCAGCATGATAAATTTTGAGATAAAGGAAGGGCAAGGCAAATTATATCTATTATCGTTTAGGTAATCCCTGAATTTCTGCCGTAATGCAATAACGATGGTTTCATTCTTAGATTCTCTGTATTACCCGGAGACGGTTTTCAATCAACATTTTGAATGGCTTGAAGCTGGCACGTGGAAGTTAATCAGATGCATGCACATTGGCTTTATAATTGAAAAAAGCCCACGAGGTAATGCTTTAGGCGACTGTTTTTATCATTCTGCTTCTGACCGATTGTGATAACTGAACTATTCAAGCCATAATTTTAATCAAGAAAATCGTAGCTCATATCGGGAACTAAATTTTACTTGGATTGAAGAACCCCGTACATGTTGACAAGTTCATAATCAATTTTCTCTCTGTGTGTTCAACTGTTTGTAATGATTATATAAGCAATCAGTATGTCTGAGGTTTGTACGGTTATGTCCATGTGTCCTGTAAATAGGAAATGGCCCTACCTCGGGAGGATGGGTGATTATTAAAAACTGGATTCATTGGTTTACTTTTGAACACGGAGCTTTCGAAGGCGACTGTCTTCGTCATCAGCGTAAGGTATAAATTTTATACCTTACGCTATTTATACCTTACGCTGATGACGAAGACAGTCGCCTTTGAAAGCTCCGTGTTCAAAAGTAAACCAATGAATCCTGTTTTTAATAACCACCCATCCTCTCGAGGTAGGGCTGTTTCCTATTTACAGGACACATGGACATTACCGTACAAACCTCAGACAAACATCAAGTCCATAACCATCCAAAATAACAACTTATTCCGTAAAGCAATCAGTAATGGTAATCATGCCGCCCATCATTGATACCAATAGCTGTTCTGTAATCAAACAGCAGTTGAAGCTTGTGTACGTCACATTGTCTGTTGTTGATAAACAATATTTGTGAAATGCAGCAATTAATTGGTTCTGTAATATTATTGAACATAACAAGAAACTGAGAGTTGAACCCAATTCAAATAACGTTGACGCGTTTAAAATTATTTAATGTCCGTTTTTCCAGTGAATGGTAAACATTGTAATGAACAGCGTTAACCCAAAAGTTCCATAATTATTTCAGCTGCGAGACGTAGGTAACTTATGATGACTTGGAGAATCCTTCGTAGATAAGAATGAAGTTATTGAAGCCGATATACGCGTATATGATGATTCTTACAAACAAGTTGTTGTTTTGTATTGTAATGGACTTTTTAATTCTGACACGTTTGTACGGTGTTGTCCATTTGTTCTGTAAATAAGAACAAACCCTACCTCGGGAGGATGGGCAGTTATTACAAACAGACGACATTATAATTTATTTACGGAGTACGGAGCTTTCGAAGGCGACTGCCTTCGTCATCAGCGTTATATGATGATAGCGTAAATAAATTCTTTCTGCATTAAGTTCATATGTATTTCAGAAATAAACATTTCATTAAACAATTGGTTCAAGGCACCACTATCATAAGATTAAACAATTATTTTTGAATGTGATGTAAACGTCACGCATAAATGAAAAGGACTTGAAGTTGTATTGTGAGAGAAATACTTACTTATTATCTGGCGGTAGGTTTTTCAAAGATTTGGTGCAAGCAGCTGGAGGAAGCTTGGCAACGGATGAATGAAGAAATTCATTAGGTGAATACATCAGACAAGTACGACGCAGCTACTGACTGATCGCCAGCGCAGAAAACTTTTCATACCATGCAGATTCAATATGATTTATAGACCGGAAATTGAAACAATGTGATTATCAGTTGGCTATTACCGTTGTAGTTTCATGTCTTCCTCACGTGCGATTGTTTACTGGTTTCCATGGAATTTAAGTTGTAGAACGAACGAAGCACACCCGTCTGACTGTCTATTGATTCCCAGTTATTCATATTGGTCAAACTCATTGATTCTGTAAATTGTTTTTTTGGCATGATATGTGTATCTGCCTGCAGCAGCAGCATTCAGTAAATACATATAACATTCTGAAAGGTAATGTGTTCTATTCTTTGAGGCGAATGTTTCAAAAGTTATTCATTGAATACAATATGCCGTAGGAAAATTATCCTTCAATGCGCAAGTTGAAGCTTGATGTATTCTGTTAACTTACAAACGATGCGAGTGAAATGCAGTGACCCAATGTCACAATTTGGCACAGAACCTATCTTACAGGGGAATTATAATTTTGTGTGTCTACTATAAACTGACTTTTACCTGAAAGTAAAATTTGTTTATGTGAAATGGCGTTTATTAATAACTATTAATCACCGTTGCATTCTAAATTTCGTTTAATCCCATCTGTGTTTGTATTTATTATTATCTCTGCGTCTTGTAAACGTCGTACAATTCGTGTCATAGAAAAATTGTTTGACGACTATAATGATTAAAGATTATATGCAATCATGGATCTTTCACGTGTTGTAATCTTGATTCTTATCATGTTCTCTACTATTAATCTTATTAGGCAGTGCCAGGATGCAAATAGCTTATGCATAAATTGTTATAAACATAATTAATAATCTGAACGAGAGTATTTAATAATGAAAGTAGGTATTATATTGCCAATTTATAGGAACGAGTAAATGTAATTTTTTACTTGAGGCAAGTGTTCATGGACGAAAAGATATCCATGAGTACAATTAACGTAATTGGTTTTTAGCATCTAGAGAGCATTACGAGTCTCCTGAATAATGATCCTAAAGCGTTGTTTGCTTCATAGCTGCAACTGTTTAAGAATATGCTCCTCTAGTACAGACGCAAGTTATGATAATTAGAGAACAAGTATAAATTTTTATGAACCAATCTTCGTGTATTACAAACTACATTACAATTCAACGGTAGAAATAGTTTCCTCAACTTGTTACGATTAAGTTACCTTCATAAGTGTCCTACATCTGCAACCCCCTCCTCGTTATTTCAAATCTCCAATTTGCAGAATAATATTTCACTTTGACGCAGCGATACTGACTGTAATTGGTAGCATGTTGTTCACAAGGATTGACTTTGTCAATGCGATCTCTGTTCTGAAAAAATGCATGCAATGAAATAAAATGTTAGGAAAAACTCAGAAATTGCATTCTTTGAGTATGCTACCTACATTTTAATTTTGTACTGTGAATAGTAAGAAACGTTTTATTAGGCTGCTGCAAGTAAGGTTACTTTTACATTTTACGTTTGCCTACCATCCCTGCTACCGTTACGAGATGAAAATAAAAATGCATGCACTATCTTAAGTTTACCACATATACTTTGTTCTGAATAAGACATAGCAACCACGGGCGTACGTGAAGGAATCATTTCATCAGTACGTGAAAATAGCCGACATAAATTTGCGATATTCCAGAATGTCAGAATGCGTTAAAGTTCTATATCTGTATTAACTAAACTTGAATAAAGCTTACATATTTCTTTGAAGCAAACAGGACATTGAGATGAAAGAATGGGTATCAACGATTTGCAACATAACCTATTAGTTCAGTATCACAAAATCATTAAGGTCCTTTATTTTATGAAGTGCATGTGTTTTCAGTATATTGACTCTACGCCAATACGTGGCACTCAGTTGTTATTTTAGCGTATGCGAATGCTTATTCTGACATGCAGTGACATTAGTAGATGCAAATGGCGACGGAACAAATATGTCCCATGTTATGTACACACCTTTCCTGTATGATGAGATAGTTTACTTGCAACCATAAACTCAGAAAACTGTTTTTTCAAATCCTAAAATCGATAACAACTGGTGAAGATAAACACAAATGAAGTTTTGCCGTAATAAATAAGCTGTTTAAAAAAAAGGTTTCCATTGGTAACGGACGGAGATTGATTGGAAGAGGTATACGGTTTCGCGTCCGTTGTTCGTCTTGTCTTCATGTCTTGTGTTAGTTCAATCATTGGAGAAAGTCCAACACTGACGGATGAAAGAACAAGGAAAGAGAAACAATCTCTTTAATACGACCGGAGCTTTCGGAGACCACTGTCCCCGTCATCAGCGCATGATGTTATTGCGAACCCAGATGTCATTGGGATATATATGACCAAGGGGCCGGGTCACCAGAAGGGGTGGAGTTGTCACGCGGAGCGCAACAGCCTGTCAGGTCAATCAAAGTCTGCCAAACATCGTTGACCTGTAGGCCGATCTCTCTGTTGTAACAATCCAGCCTTTGGATGGCGAAAGCTTCTTTCATCTTCCTTTTAGCAAAGTCCGTTTCTCTGGAAACCGGTTTGATGTTGAAAACTCGGTTCTCAGCGAAGCAGATTTCGAAATGTTCTACTATTGCTGAGCTTTGCTTCGCTGCCATAATCCCTTGTAGTGGATCCAGCTTGGGTGGTCGTCCTCTTACGGTCTTCTTTCCTTCTGCACGGTTCTTGGCGTTGATGTACCTTTTCAGGGCCGCCAAGTGATCCTTGAATCTCTGGCCGATAGTACTTCCAGTTTCCCCTATGTAGCGTCCTTTACAACTGCACAGGATTTCGTAGATCCAACCATGTTTTTCCTCTTCGTTCATTTTGGTCTTGTCTGAACGAAGAATGTCCCTGATGGAGGATGGGAACTGATGGTAGATCTTGCACTTCCCATGCAGGTGTTTCTTTAATCCCCTACTTAGGTGGTCATAGTAAGGGACGCAGATGGTTGGGATGTTGCATAATGGTTCTTTCTTCTGTCCTGTCTTCAGCCAGTGAAGTCTTCGATTGATCATTCGTGAAACCCAGGTCTCCGGGTATTCATTGTTTAACAGGCTTCTTGATACATGTCTGATATCATCCATCAAGAATTTCCTGTCGCACAAAGGGACAGCTCGGTCGACAAGGGTATTCACTAGTCCAATCTTCACTGAGTCTGAGTGATAGGATGTGAAGTGGAGGTATCGGTCAGAGTGCGTGGCCTTCCTGTGGACTTTGGTTTCCAGCCTTTTCCTTCGCCTGGACAGGTGAATGTCCAAGAACTGAGGACAAATGCAGAGGATGAATAGCAATGTTTCATCAACAACGCTGTCGAGAAAACAGTACATCCTGCATTCCGTCTTCGTCGGTGGAGAAACAGAGACTCGTGTCGCTCCCCGTTCGTTCTCGTTCGTCATCGTTCGCATTCAGTTCCAGTAAACATAAGTTCGTTTATTTCCGCGTCGTCAAACGAACGTATGTTTACTGCAACTGAATGCGAACGAGAACGAACGGGGAGGGACACGAGTCTCTGTTTCTCCACCGACGAAGACGGAATGCAGGATGTACTGTTTTCTTGACAGCGTTGTTGATGAAACATTGCTATTCATCCTCTGCATTTGTCCTCAGTTTTGACGCTGCTACATCCTCCCCGACCGTTTCTGGAATATCAGAAACCGGATGCAGCAACTTGATTATACGGGAAACGGGACGTCTTTTTATCCCGCGCGAACAACGTACATCGACGACACGGGTAACGCCATCAGATCCTGGATAAATTTCGGTTACCCTACCGATCGGCCATACGCCACGAGGATTTTCCGGTTCAACCACCATGACCACATCACCCTTTATGATTGGATCATTGGTCGCTTGGGATTTTTGAGATGTCGCCAGCGAAGGTAAGTATTCTCGAACCCATCTTCTCCAAAATCGATCCACTAAGGTCTGTGAGGCAATCCAGCGCTTCCGTGATATGACGTTCACGTCTTCGAACAAGTTTGACGGAATTGAAGCGTAAGGACGACCAAGCAGAAAGTGGTTGGGCGATAACGGCTCTGCGTCCTTTACATCCGAACTCACATAAGTCAGTGGTCGGGCATTCATCAATCCTTCTACTTCTACTACAATTGTCTGAAACGTCTCCTCGTGCATTGACTGACCCTTGAGAACATACGACATGGCTCTTTTAGCTGAACGAATCAACCGCTCCCAAGTTCCGCCGAAACTGGGTGCCCCAGGTGGATTGAAGCGCCATTGAATCCTTTTTGCAGCCATGAATTCCTTTACCCTGGAACAATTCAATTTTTCGATACCATCGCGTAAAACCTTGTCTCCAGCCACAAATTTTGTCCCGTTGTCAGATATACAGACGGATGGCGTACCGCGACGAGCTGTGAAGCGACGGAATGCGGACAGAAACGACTCGACGTCCAAGCTGTGGCACACTTCCATGTGTACCGCTCTGATCGCCAAGCACGTGATGAACAGACATATCCACCTTTTCTCGGTTGAACGACGAATGGTAATGAAAAACGGACCAAAATAATCCAGCCCAATCTGGTGGAATGCGTGGGTTGGTTGTTGTACTCTGCATGGCGGGAGCCAGGCAAACGGAGGCGTGGTAGGATTTGCGTTTTGTTTACGGCAAATAATGCAGCGGCACAAAACGCATCGGACTAATGCTCTGTGATCGATTATCCATGCTCGACTTCTTGATTCCGCCAACGTATCTTCGATGCCAGAATGATTGCGGTCCAAGTGGACTTGGCGAATGAAAATGACGGAAAAATGATGTTTAGGCGGAAGGATTGGCGGGTGTTGGGCTTCGAATGGAAGGTAAGACAAATGCAAACGTCCATCAACTCGAAGAATTTCCCTGTCATCCAAATACGGACTTAAACGACGTATTCTGCTGTCGCGAGGAATAGGACGACCATTTTTCAAACAAGTTATTTCTCTGGAGAAGTTTTGCAGTTGGACACTTTTCATGCATATTTCCCAGGCGCGTGTCAGTTCCTCCATGGTTAGTGTTGCAGTATGACATTGACTTCTTGTAGAACGAAATAATGAGACAGCTCGGCCATCCAGGCAACGATTAGTAACAAACGATTAAGACGTGACACTCGATTGATGAGGTTCAGTACAGCATTTTCTGTGATCCCGGTTTCGATGGATACCTTATGGGAAATAATTTCCACATCGTAATCGTTCTCCAAGATTGCAACTTCTGGATGTCGACTCTGAGGCCAGCTGCTTGGTTGTTGCCACAGGAACTCCGGTCCTGTGTACCACCTATGAGCCTTTGCCAAACCGTTTGCGGGTAGGCCGCGCGACAACTCATCAGCTGGATTCTCTTTGCCAGGTACATGCCTCCACTGACGGGCCTCGAAGTTCTCTAGTATAAGGGTTGTGCGATTTTCTACGAACACTGAAAACCGCTTTTTTATGGCGGACAACCAATACAGCACAACCGTAGAGTCTGTCCAGAAGACGACGTCTTCGTGGTTCAAACACAACTCTCGAACGACCAACGAAGCAAGGCGCGAAGCAATGGTAGCCGCTTGCAATTCCATACGTGGAATGGATATGCAACGGAGCGGTGCTACCTTCGATTTAGCCATCACAAAGCTTACGTGCACTTGCTGATTGTCGGTTTCAGTGCGCATATAAACGACGGCACCATAAGCAACTTTGCTTGCGTCGCAAAACACGTGCATGGTAATATGACCACGCTTGGGACAGATGCACCGATCGATGCTCGTGTTACACCAGTTGCGGAGCGACAGTAACCACTTTGCCCAACGGTTCTGTATCTCTTCTGACACGGTGTCGTCCCAATCAAAACCTGAACGCCAGGTGTCTTGAATTAAATTCCTGGCGACAATCGTAATAGGCGCTGCGAACCCTAATGGATCGAATAGCCTGGAGACGGCGCTCATGATTTTCCGTTTGGTAAGTGGACCCTGCTCTTTCACGTCACAGCTGAACAGAAACACATCTTCTTCGCAATCCCAACGTAGACCCAAGGTTCTTTCTTCTTGCAATGCCAAGCCTTCTATCTCAATCGTCCTTGTAGCTCGTTCCGAACAAGGAATACCTGACAGGAAGGTGCGGGAAGATGAGGCCCATTTGGTCAAGCGAAACCCAGAGGCAGACAAGACTTCCCCGTTAGCTGCTTGTACAAATCGACGGCTTCGGTGACGATGTCCACGGAGGTTAATAAATCGTCGACGTACATGCAATTGTGAATGCAATCTGCCGCCTTCGGGAAACGATTCTCGTTGTCTACAGCGGCACGTCGGAGAGCGTACATACAACAAGGGGATCGTTCCCTTGATTTCTCTTTCAATTGTGAACGATATTGTGTCAGGGAATACCTTGTTCAAGGTATCCAAAAACATATCCTTGTATCCATGATGACAGATTGCGAGTATGTTGTCCACGTATCTCTTGAAAAATCAAGGTACTTGATCAGGCTGTGCTTGAAAGAAGGCCAGTTCTTCGAAGTGTTCCATGAAGATTTCAGCCATTACAGGTGACAGCGGGCTTCCCATTGGTACGCCTTTTTTTATCGGAAAAAACTTCCATTGAAACGAAAGTAATTTCCTTTAACAAGGCATAACTGAACGAGTTGGCAGATCTCATCAGGACATAATGATGTTCGATCCTTCAGTAAGGGGTCCTTTGTGAGTATCTGCTTCGTCAGTTCGATGGTATATTCCAATGGGATATTCGTAAAGAGGTCTTTGACATCGAAACTTACTAAGATTTCATCGGGTGAAATCCGTAAGTTCTTTATCTCAGACCACAGTTAGAATTTCTTCACAAAGAACATCTACCCTTTAGCGGGTTAAGAATCTAACTGAGCCATCGTGCCAAGTCTCTTGTGAGACTGTTGACACTTGAAACCACAGGCCGAAAAGGAATTCCATCCTTGTGTATCTTCGGTAGACAGTAGAATTCAGGTGGTCAAGTGTTGCGGAAACTTCAATCTTGTTAGAATCTTGTGGAGCTTGATGTCGTTCGTCTTCTTCAATATATTGGAGATGATGCTAACGCTCCATTTCCTGATATCATCCGTAGGATCCGCGGAAAGGCTAGTGTAGGTGTCTCGTTCGAGAAGATCATTTGCTTTCGCAAGATAATCTTCCCTGTTGAGAACCACGGTGAAGCAGCCTTTGTCCGCTTTCGTTATCAGGGTTGATTCGTCCTTCTTGAGGTTTCGTAGTGCCAGCCTTTCCTCCTTCGGCAATAACATCATCCGCTGATGACGGGGACAGTGGTCTCCGAAAGCTCCGGTCTTATTAAAGAGATTGTTTCTCTTTCCTTGTTCTTTCACCCGTCAGTATTGGACTTTCTCCAATGATTGAACTAACACAAGACGAACAACGGACGCCAAACCGTATACCTCTTCCATCTATGTTTAAATCGTATTCTCCAGGCAGTAGTGCAAACATTTCTATTTAATTTATTTTTGTTTCCATCGTTTTCTTGTAGCAAGTGTCAGAGACAAGTAATTTTAATTTGCGTAATTGTAGTGTATTTGAAATTGGTTGTCTTTAGCGAATGAAACTGAAAAATGAAATATGGAGACCACGCAATTTCACTCAATATGTTATGACCAGTATTCAACCGAATGGACACTTTCCTTGCACATCGGGATAAAATACTCTTAAATTCATTTCCTGCTTTACAGAGGAGAATTGCATAAGATGGATCTATAAACGAAAATACGGCATTCGCATAGTGCGTATTATTTTCATACAATAGGATGTAGACATTATATTTAGAGCACAACATGCACTTAACCTTACGACATAATACGAACAGACAATAGCACAATTGACTTTGCAGTCGTGAAAAGCCTTTGAAAGCGTTTTAAATTACAGCAATGTAGAATAATGTATATATGGAAAACGGATAGTTGACCTGTCAGAAGTCTTTCAATATTATAATCTTCATAAGCATTTCTATAAAATTCAAAGATAAATGTCATGGTATAAGGTAAATATAATACTACCATGTCTCCGAAAAGATTTCTATTGGTAGCGGATGAAGATTGATTGACTGGTGTACAGTTTGTTATCCGTTGGTATTGTTTTCTCAAATTGTGTTTGTTTCATCATTGAAGATGAATTGATCACTTTGACACATTGAAGACATTTGAGACATTGAAGATGTCTTGAGCACTTGAAGATAATAGATTCTGAGTTCAAGCATGGCGTCACTCGTCATATCGTCACTCAAGGATCACCACAGTCTACACGTCCTAGACGCCTAGCAGCGGGCAAGCTCAATGCTGCTAAAATAGAATTCAAGTTCTTGCTGGACGCAAGGTTCATACAGCGTTCTTCAAGTAGTTGGTCAAGCGCTTTGCACATGGTATGCAAAAAGAACGGTGATTGGCGTCCTTGCGGTGATTTCCGCTAACTCAACGTGATCACTATACCTGACCGTTACCTGATTCCGCAAGTAAAAGATTTTGCCTCCTTTTGTGCGGACATTAGGGATTTTCAGCGATCGATTTAGTGCATACCTATCACCAAATACCTGTCGAGCACAGCACTACACGGCTGTAACCACACCGTTCAGTTTATTTGAGCATTTGCGGGTGCCGTTTGGTCTCTGGAACGCAGCACAAACGTTCCAGCGTTTTATGGATACCGTCTGCAAAGATCTGCCCTTTGTTTTCGTTTACATCGGCGATATATTGGTTTTTTCCAACAATCATGCTGAACATTACGAGTATTTGAGTCCAAGGTTTAGCTGAATTCAGAATTGCCATCAATCCCTCCAAGTTCATTTTTGGTCAGGAACAAGTGGACTTCCTTGGAACTCGCATTACAAGCAACGGTATTTTTCTGCTTCCGTCGAAGGTTGACGGCTTGGCAGATATAACAGTTGCAGACTATATGTCCGTGTGAATGAGAAACTTAACGGATAAATATTTTGCTCGCATGTGGATTATATTAGCATAGGTAGGAGTTTAGCAATGTCTGTCAATTTTAATTACGTGGCGTCCTTTTACGTGTTGTGAACAAATTACTTTTCTACTGCCCTTGCCATCAGGAAGTATAACTGCTTCATGAAATGTGCAATTTATCGACTTAACTGTAAATAAAAAGAACAACGAAAACTTAAGTTTAATGATAATGTAAAATCGTGATGCATTAAAGTGTAAACATGCAATGTAGTTAGCTTAAACAACGTGCGCTAGTGATGTCACGAAGGTATCACGGTGAAGTGAATTTAGTATGAAAAACGATCAGGATACTCTGGAAAGAGTGTTGGAACGACTTAAAACAATCCGAAAGGATTATTATAGGTATGTAGAAACTGAATTTATCAGTCGCATCATTATGTTGGAAGAGGTGAGTGAAAATGCTTACATCCAAATTTGCAATCCAATGGTGAAAATGGAAAAGTGTGTGAACGCCGAACAGCATAGTTTGACTGAACCAGGAGCAATAACGGTCATTGGCGTGGCGGAGGCAGATGAGCAAGGAAAACAAGACAGCAATGAGTGTCAGAATCGGCAAAAGAGCTTAGACGAATCAGATTCACTTGAAAAGAGCTGGACAAGCGGTAGAGACACCCTGATCAGAACTGCAGAATTCTTTCCCATGCAAACAGCGCGCGTCTTTCAAGGTACCAATATACTGACTCACACTTACAACGGATTAAAGGAAGTAAATTCGACGACTGATAGCTTGCAAAATGCAGCGCAGCGAGAACAGGTGAAGACATTGTTCGACCTTCAACGTGCATTGACTATGCAAGCAGTCAATTTCTGTCTTCCATTTGGCAAGAAACATGAGAAATTATACGACGTGAAAGAAGCGTACGCTCGTACAAATGATCTGCTCCAACGGCGCTGCTTCAACATGGAGATGATAGAAAATTACAACACTAGAAGAGGTTTTTGTCTATGTCGGCTGTCAAGTAATCCCTTAAACGAAAGTTACAAACAAGCCATCCACTGGTTAGATCAAATAGAAAACACTAGATGTTTCTTTATGTTCAGTAGTTTTCAGCGTGCATATGCTAAGGCTATGTATTTAGCAGCGCCGCATGTCGAAAACAGCGATGAGTGTCTTAACCGTTAAATGGCTGCATAACATGGAACAATTAAATTGGATGGAGTAAACACATGTGGCATGTCAATTAACCACTCCTATTTTTATTATTACGATCTACAACATGGATGGCAAAGAGTTGCGAACTTTTTTTGTTTGGGATATATCCACTTGTGTGTTTAGGAAGGCGGTGCTTGCATTAATTGTGCTGAGCGGTAATTATTGCCAGTACCGCGTAGCGCTAACAAATCAT
>JAJBBP010000204.1:0-19181 GCA_021464625.1 Proterorhinus semilunaris | reverse complement strand
TTGGTTTTTAGAGAGCCGGTCTTCTCATGTTAAATTTAAAATCGTTTCGATATGGATGTTTTTGTTGAACAGAACAACAGAAAGGATTTTTAGTTTTACGTATGAAATGGGTTAGAATTCTTTTGCAACCACTTGACTGTTGCGGAATAGACGGAAAATTTGCAAACCTTGTTTTCCATGGGCCAATTTGTTAACATTTTGTTTTTGTTGCTATCCATCGTCTGACAAACCTGCTTGCATTAAGATTTATTTCAGGACATTTTCACATGAAATCGTGTTTGATTTGGTACTTCTGAACATGAAAGCGTGATTTTTAAGCGTACATATTTGGTTGTGATGGGCGGAGAATGAACAAATAACTTCCATAAGCTATTGTTCGGGAAAAATCTTGACGTACTCAAGGCACCATTGTTTTGTGCCCAACACATGCGACACGAAATGTCACTTTTTTTATAACATTTTCCGTTGCGCACCATGCAAAATCTATAAAGCTGTTAATAACGTAGCATTCATTTTGCATAGTCGAAAATGTTGTACGTTTTCTGAATGAACTATTATTGCTCGTACATTGCATTGGCTGACAGCGTAATACTTGAGATTTCGATTCCAAAATCCATTGACAAACATTGCTTGCCACAAACGAAAGCGCTTAAGCACATTTCTTTTACTAACATACCACTTCGCAAGTATTCTGAAATTCCTTTTCTTCAATTAAGAACGTTGCACAATAGAAAACGTTTACTTTTAGCCAGTCGTTTACACAATTCGAGGTGTCATCAGTTAGCTTACAAAGCTGGATTTGTACAACCTAAAGTCTGCCAAATAAGTTGTTATTTTGGATGGTCATGGACTTGATGTTTGTCTGGGATTTGTGCGGTAAGGTCCATGTGTCCTGTGAATAGGTAACAACCCTACCTCGGGAGGATGGGTGGTTATTAAAAACAGGATTCATTGGTTTACTATTGAAAACGGAGTTTTCGAAGGCGACTGTTTTCGTCATCAGCGTAAGATATAGAATAGTCATATATAGTCTTATAACCTAAAGTCTAATAGTCTTATAACCTAAAGTCATTGATAAGTTAAGTCTTAACTTCAAAAGAATGTTTTGCAATGCCTCACGGTCCTTGTGTCAGGCAAACGTGTTATGCTGTTACGTGAAAAAATGTCAAACATGCTTTCAGGTTGCTGACTGCCTTGATGAAATGGCTAGAATTTAAAGAAGTACAATTGCTTCCTGTGGCTTAAGTGCAAGAGGATATCACCACATGATATAAATTATAAAATCAAGTCAACATTTCTAGTAATCAACGTACTCTTCTGTTTGAATGGCCTTGGATAACAAACTTCAGATTAACACGGCTTAGCTGTTCAGAAGATTCGTTGAAAATAAAAAACAAGATATTTTAATTCAGTTTTTCTTGTTGCCATTGCATGGGACTGCACTTCCTCAGTTTTATGTATTTCTAAGGCAAGTGGTGAAATGTGCAGCAAATACTGGACAAGCTCAGGTTAGGCACAGCTAGTAAACTTTCGTAAAAAAGTCTGTATTACATGTTAAAGTTGCACTCCAATGTTCTGACTACGAACGCACCAGTACATCGTTGAGAGATGTTACTTGAACTAGATGCCAGTTGCTTAGGCGGTTGCTCGTCAACAGCTGCTACGTTTCAGGCAAACTGAAAGGCAGACATTGAACACCCCTGTGCTTGATATTTCTTCCACGTTCTGACGGCTGTTGCAACAATTGCCATATTCTTTGCTGAATAAACACGGTCCGTCGTCTGTGGCATTACCTTGCCTGGTACGAGGAAACCCAACCTCTGATAGTTAACATTTGTTCATTCTACATCTTCATTTTATCCCCATTCCAGTGTTGAAATGTCAGATGTCCTAAGCACGGTTTGCCTTCAGACAATCAAAGGTCCTTTGAACGTTGAAATTCCAGAAGCTCGATGCAGCGCTGTTTACAGTGGCATCAAGTCGCCTGTTAGCCCAAAGCCGGCGAAGGAAGAAGTCATGGAGGTCATTATTTCGTCTCATTCTTGCAGTCCTTGCCTAAGTCCGACGCCTAACGGATCGTTAGCCAAAGGTGTCGACGATGAAGAATTTGAAGAATTAATGACAGCGGTAAAAGCTGCTCGTTTTGTGAAACGTTCGCGTGGCCCATCTTCCTTTGACCAGTTCAACGAAGGCGGCAACCATACAGTAGCTACAAAATTGGTTAAACCACAATCAAAAGATGCTGCGGACGAAAATGCGTTGGGCTACCACAAGTGGGAAGTTGAAGAATATTCGTGGGAATCAGACTACCAAATTGGTCCCGAAACGTTCCTGCTGCAACCCAGAGATCCGGGTTTCGCGTCCAGGATTCGAGATTACAGGTGAAACTGGTTCCTTAACTCGTGATGGTGATTTATAATTGGTTATCTGTTTTGACAGGCGCCTATCTCTCGAGGGCCATTCTTTTGCGGATCGTTGCATTCTGAACCGTCTCGACAAGCACGTAACTGTGCACGAACGTCGGCATTTTTCAGATTTAATTCATACTGATGAATCTCTTGGAAAGCTTGCCGCCGAATTGGATGTTAAGATGGAAGCTCTCCGAACGGGAAAAGTGCATGCATTGCGCAGTGTTAAACTTACAGCTCTCTCTCCGACTCCTAGTCAGACGGAAAAGAGTAAGTGTTTCAATGCTTGAAAAGGCGTAAATAGGCTGTCACGAGATGCGCCTCATAGAAAACACGACAGCAATCCTTATGCAAAAGTGCGCATTTCGAACAACCTTGTCTTGCAGATTGAATTCCTATTCTGTTAATCAGTCTTGTCGCGAGCAACCGCTCCAAGCCATTAGCGTTTTGATCTGTTTTTCGCATATCACGTTGTAATCAAATTTCTAAGGCAGATAATGCTGCAACATACGTTTTAAAACATTATTTGCCCAACTCACACATTTCATTCTGCTCAGCTTGTCTTCATATGTTCACGGCAGCAATCGCGTATCTAGAGAACAGTGGAAAGACTGCTGTATATATATATATATATATATATATATATAGCTAGCATTTAAGCATAATATTTTGAACTTGATATTCACAAGCAAACTTCCAACTTTATCACGCTGTAGGATTGCAGCGTACAAAAATGGTGGTGGATGATCTTAATCATGTAATATACGCGAATTCCTATTTAATGGGTATTTAGCCTTAATTCCGTTGTGTAGTTAGAAAATCCAATTTATTTTGCGTCTGCAAACATGCTGAAAGAAACTGTTCTGAAATGAAGTAGAAGGAGAACGTCTGCAAAACATGATCTGGGTTCCACGAGGAACTGAAGCTCGAGCATAAAAAAGCATTTTGTGTTAATGTGGCTTTGCGATAAAATTAATATATTGTGTTAAATTAATAAAATAATAAATTGATAAAATTAATAAATTAATATTAATATAATTGTGAAAACTCAACCGAAACCGGTTGAGTTTTCACACTATAGGCTAAATTGAACACTGTAGGGTCACAGCGTTTGAGGAACAATATTCGACATTTAAAATTTTAAACCAACACTTGAAAATCAGTAAGGCTTAAGACCTGAGATACCAGATTCATAAAGCTAACTTTATGCGAATTCGAAAGCAGCCGTACGATATTTCTGTATTCACAACCTAGTATCTTGAATCTATTTCCTCATTTCCTTTAATTTCTGCACAGGGTCCACTGCACTTAATAAGCCACTATACAGAATGCACTTTTCACCAATCCAGTATCCTATTTTTTCAAAACGCATACTGAGCATGCGTGCGTTTGCCTGGCGTGCAAAACGTGTTTTGATATTTCATAGACAGTGAAGGCGATCGAAGTGATGTTTAGTGGTGCTCATGTTTGTTTCTTACCGCAGATGCTACTTACCTATCTCTAATTCTTCGTTGTTCACAGCAATGGAACATTACCGTGGTTTATTTGATTCTTTTTGAATTATGACTGCGTTTTCGCAGAACGCGATCACCAATTGTTCATTGAAATCATCTCGAATGGCAAATGTCTTTGTGCTTCTTAATCTCAGTCGACTGCCTTATATACGAATACACCAAGAGAATGGTTGTACATGCATTAAGGCAATGAACATCAGGTTGCTAATCTTCTACATCCGTCCTCGTAGAAATCGCCTTTCTTAAGGCAGATGATTTGAAAGCTTTAGATATGTCTGGGATTTGTGCGGTAATGTCCATGTGTCCTGTAAATAGGTAACAACCCTACCTCTGGAGGATGGGTGGTTATTAAAAACAGGAATCAAAGGTTTACTATTGAATACGGAGCTTTCGAAGGCGACTGTCTTCGTCATCAGCGTAATGGATAAGAGGTACATGTGTCTGTTAATGATGGTTATATACAGACACGGAATGGGGTTATGGGTCAGTGGAACAAAAACAAGGGGGGGAGGAGAGTCAATGGTAAAAAAGGTGTTTTGGTTGGCAAAAGCAAGGGGGGGGGGTCACAGTCTTTTGTCACAACAGTTGGTTAATGGAGCCATGTGATTCCAGATATCACTGATCTCCAAACCGTTGTCGCGGTTGTAACATGTCGATCTCCTGATTGCCAAGGCCTCCTTGATCCTTCGACGGAAGAAACAAGTCTCCCTCGTAATTGGGAGGATGTTGATGGCTTCGGTGTTCGAATGGCAATGTTCCAGGTGTTCGACGACTGCCGAAGCCTTCTTTGCCGCGTCCATTGCAACCCTTGGGTCTAACGTCGGTGGTCGTCCTCGGGTTTTGATTGGGATTCCATTGAGTCTTTTCCAGGCATTTTGATACCTAAGAATAGACGCTTTGTGTTCCCCCAACCTTCCTTGTAGGGTTCCCCCGGTTTCCCCAATGTAAGTGCCTCCACATTCACATGTGATTTTGTATACCCATCCTTTCTGATCTTCCTTGTTGATGGTAAGCTTGTCATTCCTAAGTATGCATCTAAGTGATTTGGAGTTCTGGTAGTGGATGTTGTGTGAATCTTTAATCTTTGGATGCAACACTTTGGAAAGAGCCGGGAAGAACGGAATGCAAAGGGGGGGTTTCTGGTCTTTAGGTGTTTTATGCGCTCTGTTTTTGAGAGATTTGAGTCTAGCTTTGATCTTGTTGGATACAAAAGCTTCCGGGTAACCATTCTCATGTAGTGATGTCGTTATGTGCCGGATCTCGTTGTTTAGGAACCTTTTGTCGCATAGGTGGAAAGCTCTGTCGACAAGGGTGTTTATTAAGCCAATCTTGACACTCTCCGGGTGGAAGGATGAGAAATGTAGATACTTGTCAGAATGGGTGGGTTTCCTGTAGACCCTGGTTAGGAGACGGCTACCTTTCTTATTCATGAAAATGTCCAGGAAGGGAATGCCTCCATTAATTTCTTTTTCGATGGTGAAAGAAATTTGACTCGGAAAAATGGAATTTAATGTTTCGAGGAAAGATTCAGCCTTGTCATTTTGGCAAATTGCTAGAATGTCATCCACGTATCTTTTGAAAAACACCGGTTTGGTGTCAGTTGGAGAGCTAGCAAAAGCAAGATCCTCGAGATGCTCCATAAAAATTTCTGCCATTACAGGTGAAAGAGGGCTGCCCATAGGGACGCCTTTTTCCTGCTGGTAGAATGTTCCTTGGAAATGAAAGAAATTCCCCATGGTTAGGCAACTGTTGATCAGTAAACAAATTCGTGCTGGGGGGAGGTTAGTCCTTTCTTTCAGTGACTTGTCTTTGTCGAGGAGTTCTGTTGCTAGGTTTATGGTGTATTTAACCGGGATGTTTGTGAAAAGATCCTTGACATCATAGCTAACCAAAATGTGTTGTTCGTTAACTGTTATCCTCTTTAGTTCCTATCTCAAGGTGAAGGAATTCTTGACGAAAGAATCTTTCTGACCAGTCAGTGGTTTCAAAACGTTGCTCAACCATTTCGCCAAAAGTCTTGTTGAGCTGCCAATGTTTGAAACAACTGGTCTCATGGGGATTCCTTCCTTATGTGTTTTAGGGAGGCAGTAAAGTTCTGGCGGTTGGAATTGTGCCGAGAATTTCATTTTGTCCCTGATCTTGGCGAGAGCTGGATCCTTCTTATCACTGAGGAAAGCGTTTAGTTGTGCTACGCAGTTTTTTTCTTACATCCTCACTTGGATCTGACAAGAGCTTGGTGTAGGTGTTACAATCGAGAAGGACATTGACCTTCTCAATATAATCCGCCTTGTCAAGGATTACGACCATATTGCCCTTGTCTGCTTTTGTGATTATGATGGACTCATCACGTGCCAATGTTTTAATGGCAAGGTTTTCCTTTTTAGTGGTGTTTCGTTCTATTCGTCTAGTACAAAGGTCGAAAGATGAAGCTATTTGTTGTTTGACTTTAGCCCCCATTTAGCTTTAGGTATGTCAATTGGGCTGGTATAAGCTTGGACATCTCCTTGCAGTTGTCTGGCAGGTTACCATGCTTACCGCGCGTTCGTGATCTCCAGGTGACTCGAGCATTTCACCAAACAGAAATTCGTGATTAGTTCTTGCGTCTCCTTTGATGTACCGTCATTGAACGCAATAATTTTCGTGCCATCGAAAAGACACCCGTCGTTGCCTTAAGCTAAATCATATTATCTATTGGAGTTTTTTTGAATCGAAAGAATTTTAATCATTATTGGTGAAGAATTATATGTGTACATTTTTATCGATTTAAACGTTATTCATAAAAATGTGCCTTGAAGACAATTTTTCTGCTTGTTTTGCGCATTGACACGAGGATATCAAAGTTTCGCTACGCACAGATTATGTTATGCAGTGTCTCACGATCAGCTAGAGCCTAAAATGGAGTTCACATGTCTGGTCAGTTTCAAGGGCTGCTCCAACAATTTGTCGTAACACGTCATTTTGCTGAGTCGCCGAAGTACTTAAAACTGTAAATTTACATTAAGCACGAAACTACGATGCATGTAAAAATGCAAATATAACTTTGAATTTACCAAGTGTATCGCGTGGTAGAATGTTGTTTGTAAACTTTGCACAGCTTCAATTACACGTGTAAATATTTTCATTTCAAACTTCGTTTGGAACGTCGCCTGACATTTTATTGCAGAGGCGCAACATGCCTACAGATTTTGCTTTTTAGGGCATTTACCTATATTCCAGTGTCGGATGAAAAACGCAGCAATTTCGTCATTCGAAACTAATGTTATGTTTGAATGCAAATGCATCTCAGAGCCGCCTGCTGAGATGTCGTGGTATCTGAACGACTCATCGCTAGCAACCGACGACCATCACATCATTTCGGTTGATGCCAGTCAAAGGGCCAAACTGATTGTGCTGAAAGTACTAGGTTCCGATATCGGCGTTTACAAGTGTGTGGCAGAAAATGAAATTGGTAGGACGAGCTGTTCAGCCAGGCTTATTTTAAGCGGTAAGCGAACTTTCACGAAAGTTATTTTGATAAGTTACTTCATCTTAATGTTGAATTTGTTCAGCATCCTATGTTCGTGTGTTTGCAATTTTTCAGACGTCCCTGATCGACCAACAAGGCCAGACATTCAACTGGCTTCAGACACTGAAGTATTTATTGTATGGGATGCCCCTTCTTATATTGGTGGCTTAGAGAGCGTGTATTACAAATTAGAATACAGAAAGGCGGGTAAGATATGAATGTTTAAAATGTAACTTAGAAATTGAACCGCTTTAACACAGGAGAAAATAATTGGTCGTTCCCATGGTTTACGATATCCGACCGCTTGGATAGCACTGCAGTGGTTGTTAAACGTCTTGAACCCTTGGGTGTCTATCAATTTCGAGTGTATGCACTGAATGTTTGTGGTACTGGAGATCCGAGCTTGTCAAGTCGCATTATACAAACGCATCACCGAGGTATGTACGCTCTCCGCATTGCAGCTAACAGTGCCTAACACTGCAGTTATTTGTAGGTGCACCAAAACTCAGTGTGGAACTGCTTAGGAAAGAATACGTCCTTAATATTGTCAATTTACCGACAAGCGGGGATCTCGGAGATATACCAGAGGATATCGATCCATTTTCTGAGCAGATATCCGCGTCAGACATTACCGACGAGGAATCTACACAAATTGTCGATAACATGATTGAGCTAGAAGTGATCCAAAATCTTCCCTCGCGTTTTCAATTTGAATCGGAAATATTCAAGTGATGTTTTTCAGTGCCACTCATCAAGCGATGGTCTAAACATTTTCTTGCAGAGGAAGATATTGCAGCATCAGAAACGCTGTGGACAAAGTGCGTGAGCATCTGGCCCATTGTGCAGTGAAAATAATTCCTCTCAAATTGTCATGCACTGCCTCCGTAATGCAAGAATTCGATATACTACGAAAAATGAAGCACGAAAACATCATCTCACTTCTGTGCGCCTTTAAAAAGTAACGACTGGTTTTCTTCGTTCAAAGCATATGTTACCAGATTTTAGCGAAACGAACTTAATGTTTTTCACACAGAAGCTACATGAAACCCTTCTGGAACGATTTACTTTTTATGATTACTATACGGAAGAACAAATCATCAACGTGATAACACAGATATTAACAGCATTGCAATGGATGCATTTTAACAGGTTTTAAAATCACATTTACTCCATGTTTGCTTGCATTTGCGTGCGATTCTTTGTAGGGTTGTATATTTGAATCTGCTGCCTGATAACATTATGTTCCAGTCAAAAAATGAGTGGAACATCAAGCTTATCGATATGGGAGCAGCGAGTTGCTTGGAAGAAGATGATGTTGCCAAGGTTGGTTTGGATGTTCCAGTCACATACCTCGGTAATCTATAATTTTAACTTTCCGTTGCATGTAACGTTAGTTACGTTTTCAGCTCCTGAAGTGATACAGAATCGTCTGGCCACTCCAGTGTCAGACTCTTGGGGTGTTGGCATGTTATGTTTCATATTGTGAGTAGAATAGCACGAAATATTAGCAGGTAAAATGTTACTTAAACAGACTGAGCGGAGTTCATCCCTTTGCGTCAGAATCAAACCGCCCTGAAGATGTCGTTAAAAATATTAACAACGAAAAATTGGATATTAATTGGATATTTGCTAATGCTACCCAAGAAGCTCTACGATTCACCACATTGGCACTGAAAAAGCATCCCAGGTATCTTACTTTCCCTTTGCCGCACGTATATCTTAATGCCGTACGAACTGTCATTCCCATAACTTCAACCTAGTATTGCAGTTTTAGTGTTGATCTCGCTGTTTTCATGTTCCTTCAGAAATCGGATGACAACCGAAGAAGGCCTTGAACACAAATGGTTGTCACTGCATGATAACATGAGGCGACGTCGAGAGAACATTCGATTTTCTTCGAACAGACTCCGTGTGTTTGCCAAGCAGTTTGCGCTGCACGAGACCTCACCAATCCTGCAGAATGGAAGCACATGAGTTGCTTAGAAGAGCGTCTAACGGTTACCCATGTGAAGATGCTCTTTTCAAAGGCGATTATGATTCGTTTCCGAAACAGCAAAAGACCAGGCAATATTATTCGTATCGAATGGTGTGCTTTCCGTAGGTCAGTTTCGTAGCACATTTTATTCTTAATCTTGATTATTATGCAGGCTGTATGCTGAAATAAAGCTTGGCTTGCTTTTCGGTTGATGAGCAGAATGCATTAGACTCCGCTGGATCGATAATTTTGTCTCCAGACATGTGGTTTCGAGAAGTTCTTTAAATCACTGGTGAAATTAAATTAAACGTTTAGTCCATTACTTCGAAATTCAGTGTAAGTATCACCTAGTACATTTGCTTATATGTGTGTTGACTTGATATTCAGTATGAAAACCAACTTTTTACAGAAATCACGCTTTCGAATGAAATAATGCAATGCGATTCTGAGTGACTTATTAATGAATATTGCCAAAAATGGTATTTCCACCATTTTAGCAAAACCAAAAGGTCTGGTTGAAAGATGTCAAATGAAAGACGCAAAATGACGCAGAAGCACAGACATATTATGTCAATAAATTCAAGTATTTACCAGTAGACCAATTAATTTGCATATTATGGCTTTCAGAAATGCGTTTGAAAAAAACGTGGTTTCACCGTTCATTTTCAAAGTCTTCCACGTTGTATCCACTTGAACTTTGAAATGGCTATTTTCGGTCATTTGTGAACTAAAAATCAAAACTAGCAACTTGGGAAAACGTTTTCAAGACATAAGCATCTCTTGTTACTCAACGTCAGCTAGTCATGATTGTTGAAAGCAACATTAAGTTTTCGCAGTAGTATTCATGGAAAACGCATGCGGGCTAAATTCAATTTAATCAAACAAATGGAATTACTTTCACTACTTTTATGCAGAGCTCCTCTCATGATTTGCTTCGATTAAAACGTAATTCCGGTTTTTCGTAGCAAGAAATGATGTTATGAATTGATTGATGGCTCCTCAAAATGAACACGAACTGGGCTTTGGAAAATGCTAATATTATTCACGATGTGTTTAAATGGCGGAGCTGTGTTGACGTATTGAAAACGCTATTGGACATAATGATGGACATGGAAATAGCATCCCATAACAAATGTGAAAACAGTTGTTTGAAGCCCTTAAATCGTCCTTATAACAGAATTTTAATATGTTTTAGAGACGGTAATTTTTCATCCCGCAGGCTAAAATACGTCACTTGGATTTATTATGTTTTGGAACCCGGGCAAATGAACTAATTGCTTTTAGCATTGCACAAGGCTTCGCAAGCCGAATTTAACTGAATTCTGAGGAACATGGCGTAGCCTACTGAATTCAGTTGCTTGAGTTTTCGCCAATTTTAAGGTGTCTTCTTATACCATTCCCCAATCAATGGCAGAAACCTCGACATTCTTGACCAGTGTATTACGAAATATTCGATAATTTTACCGCATTTGCATCGTGAAATTCATCGGCTGCGGTAAATCAAGACTTTCATTTGCTGCTTGGAACACTATTCTCCTACGGTTGTCAGCGTTTTCGCAGGTCATATTTTGTTTTAAACAAATGTCATTAATATCATATAAAACTCTGCATCAATAAAGATACAAAACTTCAATACATGTAGTTTGCACTGTTAACAAAGGTATGCGGCTAATGCATCCATGTGAGCGGAATGCGCTCAATTGCATATTTGGCTGAACAATGATAACTTATTGATCAGCAAATTTTGAGAGGATGTGCAGCTCTTCTCTCTGATGACAATGCAACTAACTTTAAGCTCATATTTATTCAAATATTTCTTTCGATAATCAGTAAGATCACACGACTTTGTTGAGTATCTGTCTATGGAGGCCTCTGGTTGGAATATTCGTAATTAAGCGCCATAAATACTAATGGCTCATTCTGATTATTCAGTGGCCTTTTAATGCATTTTGGTTGAATATCGTTTGAAGTACATGTAGCTCCTAGAGATTATGGAGGATCGTTTATGATTCAAGGAAGACGCAAATTGCTATCGATAAACTAGGCAATCAAGTTTTAATATTGTTCTTCTTAGTGGTCGGCTTTGCATGACGATGAAAATTAAGGGTTCTAAATAGCTGAAAAGTTTGTCGTACGCACTCAGGTTAGACTTGTATTGCTCACCCAGGGGATTGTTGTATATACTACTCGTGTATGTTTTAATACCTTTTACGTAAATCATTTATTACATTGTCTTCAGCAGAACAAGTCATTTCTGTTCTTGGCCAGCTCACAACACATGCATTTTGTATATAGCGTGATTTACCTTTCATGGCGGTATTCTTATGCCATAAACAATGTTTCAAAATCAGTGTACCATTAAAACGTTCGAAAGCATATTTCACAAGTTCGAAACGAAGTTTCCATTAAAGTGATTCCTGCTTTTAAATACTAATAAAGGCAATCACCAGAAGCGCTTAATGCTAAATAACAGCTTGAAGAAGTAGAAGTTAAACGCTTGCCTGCGATTTCATCGGCTATTGGCAGAGACTTTAAAGTAAAAATGCATGGAAATAAAATTGAAGCAGTTCAGTCTAATTGATATATAAAACATTTCCGTCACTCGAGGGCTGCGCAGATAATGAATGAGTTGTCTACAGCATACCTTGATATCGAAATTACAACATCAACTCAGTAACACGTTGTAGTTTTGGCACGCACTGTCCACATTGCTGCGTGTATTTTTTAGAGCCAAGAGCTGTGTTTGAAACCCTTTGTTGCCATATTGGTCATGAAAGTACTTTATTCGGAAACTACTGCAGTGCTGCATTGAACCATTGGCAACCCTCCATTTTGCGATTGTGTAGTTTCATTCAAAAAGGATCTTCCCTTCAAGTGGAGATATACTGCATCTAGTACGTAGCGTTTCTTGGTGGAATTTCTGGTATCTTTCCCATAATGCAGCTTTCAGCTATTTTATTGTTGTGAAAATCATGGTCTTCGATATGTTTTCTCAATTCACTTTCTAAATGAGTCCAATTAATTCATAACGTAGTCACTGTTTGTTTATTCAGAGCTATTATCGTCAAACACTCATTTTCTGCTTGATTAAAGATCTATCAATTGAAGAAGGCAATATGCGCTGGCGGAAGTCATTTTTTGCAAACGTCAATTGCAAAAGATATTTTTCTTTGACATTCTACCCGCCGTGATATTTGGCTTAATTGAAACTGCGCCTTTGCAAATGCATTTTGCGCTCAGAGACTTGTTCGTAGTAGCCAACTTTGAGCTCGTTGCATAGTAATTCTGCCGAAGCACAACACAATGCCATATTTCTTACAAATCGACTACATCAACAACTCATTTCTTACTGATTCATTTGTTATGATGCTTGTCATTTTCCTAGAACAAACTTCATTCTATAGGATTATGCTGTTATTGCCGGACGCCTAGGCAACGATCTAGTTTCATGGTAATTATGTTTCTTTCGATTACTGAGCAATGTCGGCAACGCAATCTGCTGCATCATCAAGCAATGTACGTTTTAAATCGGAAGACAAAGTGTCGCCAGATTGCTTCTTGACCGACACAGAAACTGATTGAACGATTGCGCAATAATTTAATGGTTTATGGATGCATGCGTATACCGATGGTGTGTAAAATCAATGCCCTTGAGGGTATTTAGGAGAAAACGTTCCGCTGCCAGTTACCAGGAAGGTTTCCAGGACTTTTTCAGACAGCAATTAGCTCTGCTCTTGTAGCTTCAGTCTGATAAAAATCTGCTTTAGATGAAGGCGATAATGATTTATCCCCTCCTTTCAACATGCCGTTCGCTGTAGTTCAATGTAAAAATGGTTAAGGGACTTTTCCATCAACTGATTCTAAGGCTGCATATTTTTATCGTTATAAAAATATCTTTGCAAAGCAATCAAGAATGTTTCGCTTAAATGGGTGTAGTTTCGAAAATTGTTAATTCAGTGGCCAGGTTGCTACATGTTGCTAAATGTTATATTAGAGTTTATTGAGCTTCAATGCAATTTCAGCCGATCCATTCGCCCACATTTCCACGTGATGAGTGCGTGTCAGCACTGAACCCGCAATTCCTAAATCAACTTCTTAAAGCGCCGAATGCTCACTGGAATGTCTGTAAACGTAAACACACGAAGCGTAGCTTTTTTAATTGCTCCCTTAGGGGTTCGAATGTCAAAAGGAAACAGGTCGCATCAGAATGTTTTCGATATTGTACTACTGGTCAATCGATTTGCTCAGAGGTCTTGTAAAATTGTCTGCAAAGACCAACTTTGCTGTCGAGAAACCGGAAACGACGATTGTTGTCCATAAATTTATTTTTGACACTTTTACAATTAGTTCTCCCATTTGGCGGGCGAATCAAACTTTCCATCTCTACGTAGGCGCCTTTTAATGATTTTTTCCACCCATCTATATATTCGCAACAATCGTGTACAAACGGAAATACGTAAATTACAAATATCTGACAAATGTTAAGTCAATTCCTTCCACTCATCATTCAAGTTAAGCAAAGGTTCCGATAGAACGATTTTTGATTAACGCGATAACCAAGCAACTACGAATACCTGTTACCATTTTTGCTTCAACAATTAATCCGAAAACATATCGTTTTTTGTTAACAAAAAAAATCGATTAACTTTTCATCAGGGTGGTGCATCCTTGCTAACAGAATGGATGAACTAGTTCAAGGGACACATAGCAAAGGCTGCTGCTGGCTCTACTCAAGCACTGTCACATCTCCTTTCAGAATTTTCCCATCAATGGTCTTTGAACAAAAAGGTTGCACAATGACATCATTCAAAATTGAAATGGCCGTGATTCGTTCTGTACCTCAGGCATGTCTTATCTCACGCTTTTTCATTCCCTTTTGAACATCACATTCAAAAGGTCCGTTGATACTCGCTAACACAATCCATGATTGCTGCAAAGCTTTTAATGGCGTCAAAGGTAACATTTTCGGATATCTCAGAAAGCCAACTCATTTTGGCAGCGTTTGAAAGTTCATTTTAATCTTCCAAACAATGAGCTATGTCTCAGTTCGTTTTTTACGTTTTGTGACAAGTGGCTTAACTGGTCTATGAAACAAATAACTCCGTAGTCAGTGTTTCAAATCTACGTTTATGAACAATCATTCGTAAATATCAATTGTTGCTACACCGAATCCCTAGACGACCATGTGTTCCGTCGCGTGAATTCAATGGTGCTTTGTTCGATCCTAATGAGCTACTCATCACTACAAGTAAATAATTGACTGTTGTAGTAATTTAAATGCTCATAAGTGTTACGATATTTTTGGTTTGGTTTTCGAATATATATTTTGCCACATTTGCCATGAAAAGTCGTTGAGCATTTCATTGCCTAATGGTGAAATAACGGTTTTAAAACGTTTCATTTCGAAAAGGTACCTACGGTCGAGCCAATGGGAATCATTCAATCATTGTAAGGTGGGCTGTGAAATGTATGAAAAAAATAACATATCAGTTGCACTGTAAAGCAATGGCCAGATGTTTCCTCACTCGATATTTTCCCGTTACAGCTATCCCACAGGGTATTCAGAGTTGAACAAAATAAAGAAGTTTGAAAAACAAGACCAATAAGCCTTCGTCCAACGGTTGCTAATGCGAACGTTGAGTTCTCGGTGCGATGGCGATTCAATTGCGCACGTCACTTGCTTTATGATTTCAGTGGCATGTTTTGAAAACATCAGCCAGTACACAGGTCGGTAATCCGCACTGCAATATTAGCCAGCAAACGTATTATTGATATGGGCCGATGTTCGACATTGCTTACTACTTGCTATCCAATGTTTGGATATATCTCTACTTTGCCTTGTCTTGTAAAGGGAATGGGTGCTCAAGTGGAAACGTTTAGTAGCGTTTGGTTGCGACGTTGGTGGTAATGAAACGGCAACCACGCCACCACGATCACTTTGAGCAACGTTTAAGTTTCGCATTGATCTCTTCCGCACCTCCATCTTTCAAGCAGCACCTCTTCTTCTGACATCATAGCTTCAAAGGAACTGCCTGACCCGTTCTGTTGGTGCGCATCTTTTTCTTCAAAGAAATCATCCCGTCCACCTGCAATGACAACAATAATGAGGCAGTGGAAATAAGTTCGCATGACGGAGGCGGCGAACACTAGTACGTTATGCTACTACGAGAAGCACCAGTGGCTGGAGGAGAAGTTCTACCTCATATCCGTTTGCGGTACTTTAGTGGCCTTTTTGGGAATTATAGCTAATGTTACCCACGGCCCTGGTTTTAAAACGACCAAAGATGCAATCTCCCAGCAACATCTATCTCAAGTCTCTGGCCGTATGCGATTGTTTTCTACTTATCACGGCAGTGATGCTGTATTCTGTCGAGTATTTTTATGAATATTTCGACAATTTCGGACTTTACAAATTATGGCACAGATACGTGAAGTATTGTTATCCGTTGAGCCATGCAGCACAGACCAGCTCTATATACATAACAATGTCTGTCACATTAGAGAGATACTTGGAAGTGGTGCATCCGAACAGAACGCGGCTTGCCTGCGATGCCAAGGCTACAACGCGGGTTATTTTGACTGCGATAATTTTCGCTGTACTTTTCAATTTTTCAAAATGTTTTGAAATCGACGTCGTCGAACGCCCATATTGCACTGGTTTTGCATCGTTGACACTACAGGCGACATCCCTTCTCTCGGACGACATTTACCGACTAATCTACACGCTATGGCTGTCCCAAATGGTCCAAGTGCTGATCCCATTCCTAACGTTGTTGATTTTCAACACGTCTATTGCCATTTCGATGCGTCGTCACATGGTAAGGCAGAAACGTTGTTTTCCCGCCCAAGCACATCTGAGCGAGATGAAGGAACGGTCACGAGATGCGACCATTATACTGATCGTTGTTGTGTCCACGTTTTTAGTCTGCAACTCTTGGGGTCTCGTCATTACGCTGATGGAAGCCTTTTACGGTGTACCGGTGTTGATGATGAAATGGCCGAAATTCTATGCTTTCTCTCGCGAAGCAGTCAATTTCCTCGGTAAGTGTAATTAGGCACGCCAACGATGCGCAAGAACAGTTATAACCGCGGTTGTTGGGGCTGAATAACAAGATTCAGGATCCCGATTCAGTCTTCAATCGCTCCATTTGACATAGTTTTCGACCCTATTTCACAGCTTAAGTTTCCGTTGGTATTAGCTTTATTATTCATAAAACTATTCCTTAATGTTCAATCAAGCCAGCTTTTGTTATTCCAACAAATACGAATTGGACACGAATACCACCTCGTTCATTCTCTTGCAGAGCAACTAAAGGAAAATTGCCGTCATGTATGTCATCTTTGAATGTTATTTACATTATAGGATATCTTATTGAATGAACCCCCGACGGCAAATATAGGAATAACCATCAATTAACGAGAGCAAATTTATGAATACTTTACGTGTCATGAATGTTGTTATTCCCAGCCTGAGCTCTGCAAACGTCAGCACAGTATCGCTTATAGTTAATATTGTTGCACGTTTCATTCGAAAGCTGCACAGAACATTCAAGAAAAGCCTGGGGAAAATGTGCTTTGCAGTCGTTTGTTAGAAAGCTTCTTCCTGTGGTCGTTTGCATACTGGAAAATCGTCTAAAATTATATTTGACCATTGCTCGACGTTCATTTTAAAGTGGATTTCTCATGTACACAAGCACTTAAGTTTGCTGTTCAGATAATCGTCAAGATGAATTCAATGCTCAGCTCTAAGCTGAGTAGATTACCGTGGTGAAACGGAATAAATTTCGTTTGTTCCTTTACCTACGCCTTCCTTCGTAATACGTTTCGCGTTTCCCTTGTATTTTACGCCATTTTTTCCAGTGCATTTATCTTGGGAAAACGTTTCAGCAAGAGAAATCATTTAAAGCGGAAAACAGTCTTGAACTGAACAGTTTTACCGCTAAGCCGGGGCACGTTGGGAACAGCTGTGGAATTCTACAGATTATAACGCGCAAAGTCTATTGTCTAGAAAATCCCGCGTATCAATTCATTTGAGGCTGATCAAATAATGTCTTTGTTTTTCAAACACGATTATTTGTGATATTTGACTTATTCTGACATCTTTTTGCCCTAAATAAAACAACAGGGTGTTTCGAAACGAATTCACAGCAAAATTAGCAAATACTACGTAGACTATGGTTGCATTGGAACATATAAGATAATGTGTTTTGCTATTTTCCAAAATCGACAATTTCCTTGTTCCGCAGGATATTTTCATAATCCGATAAGATTTTTAAACTTATGCCGTAACAACTGTTTCAAGCATTTTCCCCGGGCAAATCGCAAACCTCGGGCTCACGAAAACGAATGATCATGAACCGGTAAGACCGATGGCGACGTCGTACACAAGATCGCTTAAGGTCGCCGTCATCAATGTGCCAAGTGGATTTTTATTCCCCGCGCTCAAGCGTGAATAGAGAAGAAAAACAGAATTTTTCCAATGAAGCGCTCATTTTCGCCAGCACATGTTGAGCAATTTTGCCGTGGCAATGCATGAACGCACATACGGTGCCAACAGTTGATAATAAATGTTTTAATTGTTTGCAGGGCACAGTTGCGGGACGTTTCTTCTCCGACATAAGTCTTCCGCTGTTCCAATATATCTTTTCTTTGATTTAATTGAGTGGCATATTTGTTTTAAATGAACGGTGAGGTCGATGCTTTTTAAAGCTTCATCTATCTCTGCTCTCGCTCCTCGTTAATTCAGCCGGTCTAGCTACTTCATAAGTTGCAGTTCCTTGGTATTTACAATTGCAGATTAAATATGCAAATTTGCGTTTGGATTCCGCAAGTTACAAGTCGAAAAAGAGATTTGAAAGTTTCAAACAGGAAGCTGGCGAAAGTGAACAATGAAACAGACAACAATTAGCCGTGTACAGACAGGTGCCCTGCTTATAAAATTTACTTATTTCGATTTGCCTAACACTAGTGTCGATGGCTGGACCCGTTTAGCAGCCGATAACAATCGTTCAGCAACTGCGCAGCGTAACTCCAACGTTGTTGAAGTTTTAATGACGCGCAACTGCAGTTCTGAGGAATTATTTCTATGGATTTCTATCTGCATCTGTTCGATGCACTGAAGCCGCTTAACATATTAATCAATTTGATATTAAATGGATATACTGCGCATGTCTGAAATGGGGGATATTATTAACTTCATGCATATGGTTTAAAATGAACTTTCTTGAACCACAGCCTCTATTTCAGCGATCGTCCATTCCTCAATCAACTTTGTTATATATTACACTTTTGGCAAAGATTTTCGCAGTGAGCTTGATGCTATGATTTCCTCCAATCGTATTCGAATGGTGTTTGACAACTTGAATCTTGCAAAATGGCTAACCTGCGCTTCGACCAGCTTACAGCCAATGTCTTGCTTCACCGATTACCGGGAACAACTTGACCAGGGAGCTGAAGATGATGTTGACGAGGGTACGTCATGTTCAAGAAATCATGCTGACCCAGAATCAAATGGAAGAAGATTGACTGTTGATCAGGAGTCGCCATTCGCAGATTTTGCAGCGGTTTCCGTGGAATCGGATAATGCAAGCAGCTCAACCATGAACAACATGCCTTTCCTGGACGAGGATAGTGGTCAGCAAAACTTGAAAACAATAGACGATGTTCCTACTGATCGAGGTGGAGATGAAGGTAATATCGTTTGCGTCACCTTGGCAGTTTCCACAGCTATTCCAATCGGCTGCGAAAAGGCGACATGTTAATTGCTTCAATTTGTGTTA
>JAJBBP010000203.1:0-19331 GCA_021464625.1 Proterorhinus semilunaris | reverse complement strand
CAGCTCAGAAAAGTAGTCATCCCCAAAAGAACATGCGTGTAGATTCAGCTAAATATTTTCTATAAGCATAACCTTAGTCCCTTATATTATATTATCAGTTTCATTGTACGGAAGTGACACTAGTGATAAATGAATGTTCGGTGAACGTTAAGGAAGGAAAGCGTATCAACTGAAGTATACAGTTTGTCGTCTTGTTTTCACATTAAGTATGTTCCATCATTGAAGATGGTCCAACATTAATCAATGAATGAATAAGGATAGAGAAACCATCTTTTCATTAAAACCAGAGCTTTCAGAGACCACTGTCTCAGATAGCTTCGGTCAATAAAGAAATTGTTTCTTTATCCTTGTCTTTTCAGCTGTTAATGTTGGTTCATCTTCAATGACGAAACATACGAAACGTGTTGTTCGATTGATATAATGAAAGTTATTTTTTCTATCATCGTATTTGTCCGGTGAGCCTTGAATCCCAAATAGACTTTGGTGCCTTGGTTTTTAACGCAGTTCTGCTGTAGGCACGTGAAACTACTGAATGCATTAGTTAAGGGAAACTTTAGTACAGTCCGCAAAATATTGCTTGTATGGAACCTTTTTAAAGAAAAGGTTTGCACTGGTAACGGACGAAGATTGATTGAAAGAGGTACACGGTTTGTTGTCCGTGGTTGGTCTTGTTTTCACGTCTTGTGTATGTTCCATGATTGAAGATGGCTGAACATTGACAGGTGAAAGAACAAGGATAGAGAAACAATCTCTTTATTCAAACCGGGACTTTCATAGACCTGTCTCCGTCATCAGCGGATTATGTTATTGCGAACCCTGATAATATTGGGATATACATGGATTGACTGGGGTGTACGGTTTGTTGTCCATTTATCTTCTTGTTTTCTCGCGTTCCGTATGTTTCGTCGTTGTGGATGAACCAAACGTTAACTGCTGAAAAGATAAGGTAAAAGAAAACAAATTTCTTTATTTACTGGAGCTTTCAGAGACCACTGTCTCCGTCATCAGTGGATGGTATATATATATATATATCGTAAGCAATCGGCCGGCAGAAGATCTTCAACCGCAAACTTCCTCACATTGATCCTAACAACCTAAATGATCTAGACCTACAGGAATTGAGAACATTGAAAACAAAACCCCACCTTTTTTAAGTGCTGCGACATCAATTTAATTCAATCTACTGCTTTACGTTAATTCAGTCAAAAGAACTTTCCAAAGTTGTTAAAAAAATGTACAAATTCAAGATATTAGAAACTGGTAAGTTTAACTAACTATATATTCAAACATAATGCACCGCATCGTTTAAGTGAGATTTGCCAGCAGGTCAACTCAATCTGTTCTCATTGTGCCTCTGAGCATGCAAGAATTTTTGACAAAAGCGCCGTCGAAAATCGCCAAGAGGATCAGGCGCAAAAGATGCTACGTGATAGTAACTAGCGATGTATAAATCTAGAAATCGGCAACAACGTTTTGGTGCCTATCTCCTATTTCGATCGAATTTGATGGGATCATCTGAACATGATGGGTGTCATAGTTTCTGTGACGCGACAAAAGCGCGCCGACATGAGCGCGCAACGACAAAACCATGCAATTTGTCGATTGAACCAAGATTATATAATAAATAATCCAAGCTGGATAGGGCTAGGTTTTGAGAAAGCTAGCCAAAACGCCTCCAGAACCTAACGCAGTGTCGCACATAACGTCTCAATTTAGACAGACTTTTCAATGATATACTTTTCGTTGACTACTTTGTAATAAATTTGAATGAATTAATTTGTTTTTAGTATTTTCCTAATCTAAGTTTATTTTTGCGCGCTTTTGTCGCGTCGCCCATAGTTTCAACTAATGAACAAAGCGTACACCAAATTGGTATTAAACACGGCACCCTTCAAACTGGGTTCCTCAATTCTCATCTTCTGACGGTAACGCAGAGATTTTTAACGATCGTTGATGTACCACACCAAACAGTTACTATGCGATCAGCAACATCAATTTCCATTGTAACAGGCGGACAAGGATATTGTCGTTGCAATTGTACTGGCGGATGCATCATAAATCGTTGTTCGTGTCGAAAAACGTCCAAGTCATGCAACAGTGCTTGTCACCATTCAAGCGCGTACAACAATAAATGAAGCATTGGAGTAACGAATAAATTCGAGTTGGAGTTAAAAATAATTTAAATTGGGCTTAAATAAATTAGAGACACTGTAACCGTAGACAGTCCATAGCGACCCAAAATTTTTCATTGTGTGTACACAAATGGCAGAAATCGCCGCCCGCCCGAAGATTGCCTACGACACCCGCCGTCCGCGGACAGCGTCTGCCTACGACATATATATTCAAAATTCGTCAATTTTGGACCTTTCGCTTTGCTGTTTGGCCCGCGCCTGGGGCGTGTTGAGCAATTACCTTTTGCCAAAAGACACTCTGTAGTTGTCATGGTTCATCTCCGAATGACTGCTCAAAGTTGCGATTTTAGTTTTTTCCACTTTTCGCGCCATTCAAGGCATTTCGCCGATCGCCTTTCAGCTCATTTTGATTGGCTTTCGACCGTTCGTTGGCTAATAAAACTTCCGCTTTCCAATCGCGCTGCTCTCAGCGAAATGAACATTCGGACGAATGACAACAGGCCCTGCAGGCAGCGCTTCGGCTTGCCGGAGACGCCCACGTAACTACAGGTAGGTGAATCATTTGTTTCAATCAAACAATAAAACTATTGAATCTCCTTTGCAGGTCCACGACGCGGTGCGACAGTTGTCCGCCACCTGCATGCGTTACTTTGGAATGCATCCAAACCGTCCGCCAGTCGGTTTTGGCTACAGAAAGCATGGAAATAAATGGTTTTTGAGATGTGATTTGAGTGATTTGTTTTCCAGTGTCTCGCATTGGCTTCGTCACGGATCGAAAAACTGTTGTCCGCAACAAGGCGATTTCGAATCGATTCTCCGCTAGCAGCATGCGAACTGTTTTCTACTCTGTCGTCTCGCCTACAGTAAAATTACAATGTAGCTCATCCATGTAAATCAGAGGCAGTGTCCATCCATGACACTGCCCCTGGTTTCTGGGGACAGAAACCTTTAAGCAAACGCAATAATACGATATAACAGGTTGCAAACTAAACGAAAAGCGCAATAGATTCGAACATACGATGTCTTTACCGTGGTCACGCATTGATTATTTGACAAATTCCAACACTACCAATCTAGTCACTGGAGGAGTGTACAGCCCTGTTTTGGTCTGGACCTTCGCGGCGCGCATTCGACAATCAGGTCCTGGTAGCACCTCGACTATGCGCCGAGTGGCCACTGCCCTCTAGGCGTCGATGGTTCAACGATGGCCACGACATCACCCATGTGGACGTTTGGTTGCTCGCGTGACCATTTCGAACGATGCTGAAAAGTTGGCAGAAATTCTCTTTGCCAACGACGCCAAAACCGATCTGCAATGTCTTGTGCGATGCGCCAATGTTTGCGCACAGTGCACTGATCTCCGCAGCAGACGTCTGCCGTAATATGGACATTTGCACGGCCAATTAACAGACGGAACGGAGTCAGCGACTGCGGGCTTCGAGGATCGTTGCCAATATATGCCAAAGGGCGACCATTAAGCAATGATTACACTTCCGATAGTGTTGCTTGCAGAGCCTTCTTGGCAATTCCGACGAGCCGCTCCCACACTCCGCCATAATGGGGTCCAGAGGGTGGCGAAAACCTGCATTGCATTCTCCACTCGGCTAGATCCTTCGGATTGTTCAACTCGAAACCTCGTTCCAAACAGGATTCAGCGGCGACAAAGTTTTCTCCGTTGCCAGAAAAAATTACTGCGGGTTGTCCGCGGCGGGCTTTGAACCTTCGTAGTGCCAATAAAAAGGAATTGGCATTCAGCGAGTGCGTCAGTTCAAGATGCGACGCCCTTGACACCAAGCATGTGAAAATGCAGCCGTAGCGCTTCACCCGCGAACGACCGATGACTACCTCGAAGGGCCCGAAGAAGTCGAGGCCAACATTCAGGAATGCCGTGGATGGACACTGGAGTCTCCCTGGTGGCAAATCCGCTATAAAGACGCTACGTGAGGCTGCACTCAACTTTCGACAATACAGACAGCCATTGAGAACAAGGCGAATACTTCGGCGGCCGCCCACAAACCGTATTCTGCTCGTAAATCAGACAACAGCCGTTCTGATCCAGCGTGCATAAGATCGACATGCCGTTGCCGGATCAAACGATGAACGAACGAGCAACGAGATGGTAAGATGAGCGTGCTTGGACATTAATGGCAGGTTACTGCGGCGCAGACGTCCACCTACGCAAAGTAGACCTTCGTCATCCAAGAAGGGGTCGAGTGCAACGAGCTTCGAGGCTTCAGACAGCCTCTGACTAGTAGACAAGGCGCCCATTTCGTCGACGAAGCACGCATGTTGCACAATGTGCACACATACCATATTGGCTCCCTTGATCTCTTCGGCAGATATCAATGACGTCCAGTGTTGACCTCCTCTCTGCCGTGCGAAACGGTATACGTATGCTACGATTCTGATGATCTTGTTCAGGTTTGACGTCACGTCGATTAAACGAAGGATAGCGTTGGTGTTGTCGACTACAATGACTCCAAACCAACAGGTTGAGTCCAGCATCTCAAGAACGGCAGCATTTATAGACTGTGGCGAATTCGTCGGAGGCCAGTCGAGCTCCTTCCACTGCAAAAATGACGGGCCATTGAACCAACGATGTGTGCTCAAACGATGAGTCGACACGCCTCTCGAAACATCATCCGCAACGTTGACGGCACCGGGGACATGACGCCACTAGAAACATTTGCTGTCCTCTAAGATGTCAGCTATTCGATGAGCCACGAACGTTCTGAGACGACAGTGCCAGGTGTTTAGCTACTGAAGGACTGTAGTCGAATCCGTCCAAAGCACAGTCGCAGCAGGCACATGGTCAAGATCTTCTTTTACTGTTCTTGCTAATCGAACTACAAGAACAGCAGCTCGCAATTCTAAGCGTTGGATGGACAACGGTCGACGTGGAGCGATACGACATTTGGCCATCAGAATCAAACACATCACTTCGATGCGTCATACGAAGATAAGTGACCGCGCCAAAAGCCTTTTTTGACGCATCACAAAAAACCTGCAACTGTGAATTTACGACATCAGCCGATAAGCCTAACCAGCGAGGAATCGCTAAATGCTTAATGGTCTGCAGTGCTGTAGACCACCTGTGAAAATGGTTCAATAAGACCTCTTCGACATCATTGTCCTATCCAACAGCTGCGCAGGTTACCTCTCTCATCAGCAGCTTGGCTTCCATAATCGCAGGAGCCAAAAGACCCAACGGATCGAAAACATTCATTATCGCACTGGGTAATTGTCTCTTTGTTTTCATTTCACGCTCGCCAGTCCGAAAGGTGTCTGATTGACAGTCCCATAAAAGGCCGAGATCGCCCTCAATCGCTGATAAACCGAAGTTAAGGTTTACCGTTACGGATGACTGCAGTTCAGCAGGGAAGACACTCAATATGCTTCGATCGCTGGAAGCCCACTTGGTCAGTGGAAATCCTCCAGTTGCGAGCCTCTTTGGATCTCCAAACATGCTGAAGTGGCTTCTCCAATTGTCCCGAACGAATCTAAATAATTATCGACATAAAACTGCCGCTTAACCCGACGTGCCAGTTCAGCTGGTGCGAATTCTTCGATACAGTTGTTAACAGCATATATGCATGATGCAGGTACGAATGTGACGCCAAATACTTGATGGGTCATCTAAGTCGCCGGCGCCTTGACTGTTGAATCAATTGGTCACACTCTGGTACGTAGACCTGATGAAACAGCCTTTCGATGTCGGATGAAACGAGTATTGCAAAACGGCGAAAACGTACAAGTACCCCAAGTAGGTTATTTATCAGATCTGGGCTCTTGCTTAATTGCTCGTTCGATGAAACGTGATTGAAACGTGCAGGGCCGTTAAGCACGATACGAATGTTGTCAGGCTTCGTCGGATGACCAATAGCATGATGAGGGAAATACCAAATCTTCCATCTAAGTCGATATATTTCTTGCTCGCTAAGTCTATGCGCAAAAGCATGGCGAATTAACTCAGACATTGCTAAGTCGTAATTGGAGCGAAGCGCAGGTTCGCCCAAAAGACGCCGTCTTAACGCCATGAACCATCCCAAACCTTGACGACGATTGTCTGGTGGACTGTGCTGACGAGTTGCACAATAGTCCCACTTCGTAACGCCCATTAACTCTTCGTGTTGATGAAGACAGAGCAATGAGCGCGAAGTTTTCATCAGGATGCATCTTGGTTCCAAAACTTTCAGTAGTCCAAAATTGGTGAAGATTGCGCATTAATTGTTCATCGTTGTCCGCGGGATGAACGATAATCTTATTCACACATCGAACGTCCATATCTCGAGGACGGCTGGACCAACGACCGATAACTGTCCATCCTAGCGGACTTCGCACTCTGAAGGGCAAACCCTTTCCAGAGGGTTCTCGCACTTCGAGTGTCTGAATCATTTCGAAATTGTCTGCTGCCAGCAAGAGAGAAACCTCGCCGTAGTTAACATTAGCTAACGGAAGGTCCTGCAGATGCGAAAATGAGCGTTTCGCGAGGGACCAGTTAACGACACGTCGACTCAAGCTCAAAGCTGGCACGACGATAGCTCCAGCTACATTGAAAGTTAGTCCACTCTCTGGCGCATGAAGCTGGAAAGAAACCAGTGACAACTAATATTGAAGGATAATAACCATGGAAGGTTGCAAGCTGGTTGTTACAAGGTTTTTGTTTGAGACGAAAGTTATCTGCCAAATGCTTGGTCACCAGTGTTCCCTGACTGCCTGGATCCAATAGGGCACAGGTGTGAAGCGAGATACGATTAGCAACCACCATGACTGGAACCATAGACAGCAGTACCGACTTCCCATCGTAATCTGTGACTGTGGCTCCAACATGTGTAGGCATGGATTGTAGCTTGATTGGTTGTTCGGTATCAGGCTGGGAAGACGCGGCAATTTCAGATGACCTCGCCCAGACACGTGCGGCACCATGCAACTGTGGGTGATGTTTCTGCCGACAACCATGCTTCCCGCAGGACCTTCTTATCTTGTAAGAACGAGCCTGATGTGAAGCATTAAGGCAACCAAAACATTGCCCCAGATCTCTTGCAATCTCAGCACGCCGCCAAAGCGGTGCACCCTTATAATCAGGACATTTCGGTAACAATGTCCTTGCTGACACATTACACAACGCAATGCCTCATCGTGGGAAGTCAGAATACTACTGATCCGGAGCTGATGTTAGTCGAGCTGAGGTTCCGGATCCGTAGCGGTTCGTCACGAATTCGTTTCGCTAGGACGAACCATATCGCACGGGTCCATCAGATCCACCACCATCAGATCGTTTCATGATATAACATCCGGTGGCTTGTATTAATGACCTTTTAAAAGCATCGTAGCGGCAGGAGACGTTGTAGAATATGCATGCAGAACTAAAATTGGAATATGATAATTTAATATGCTCGATGCGCGTAAACAGTGTACGACGATAAAGAACAAAGCATTTCAAAACGTCTGTCAGGTGAGTGTAATCAGAGATTATTGACGTTGGGTTTTCGCTTTTTAACCTTTCGATTGAAAATACGTTCCTTGGGGGCGATTAAGGTTCAAAGGTATTTACGTTCGCTGTGATTCATGACAGTAGGATTGTGCACATTATCTAATATTGTTCTGAACTTAACAGTATACGTCAAATCCGCGTTGTATTCATTTCCTGAATAATATTAACCCTACTCTCAACCATGCAGCGAAGTAATCAACATTTAATAGTGCTTAATGCAAAGCGCAAATTACTACGAAAATGACTAAATAACTGTGCAAGGATGACTGACACATGCAGTAATTATAATTTTCTTTTTCATCACGCAATTGCAAAACATAGGGCGCCTATTCCAGACTTTAATACTTGGTAAATAGGCCTTCAATTTTAACCACCATGACGTATTAACATCCCGCTCCTGGATACTGTTTCAATAACGCCTGATTCCTAGCATTCACAAAGTTGCCAATCGAAGGCGCATTACTTTGTCCTTGTCGCATCCAACCTATGTCATATTGGCACGATCTTCGTTTTGCCGATAGTGGGAACCCGGTCCTGAAAGGCACTTTCTCCGGTAAGATTAATGTTCATGTTCCAGTTGCATACAGATTGTGCTTTGCATTATCATTGCTTTCTAATTAGAGTTCTTTTTAATTAAACCAAGTAGATTTTTACTTGGTAAACACGATTTGAAATTATCATTGCTTCAAACCATTTCATTTTGCTACTTTTATCATGCGTCAGTAAAATAAGCTGTGAAGCACTCAATTACCTCTCTCTTTTTTTCAGAAAAAACGGATTGCGTTTAGTTCAATCATTATTCAAAACACTTTAGACCAACTTTTTAATGCCTACAGTCAAAACTTGGAATGAATTGCTCTCCCAGTAATATAGAAGGGCATGTCTTTCCATCAATCGCACTGGTTCGCATTCACGCAATTGCTTTGCCTTAAATATAATGAACTTAAAATTAACTCTACTATCCACTATTTTATTCATTCGCAATCGCTCCTTTTGACAGATAAAAATACAATGTTCACTTCCATTATTTCATGATTAATCTATAATGAAGGAACTTGCTTGTGGTTTCAAAAGTTCAACACTGAGTACTGATTGCAATATGGTCAACACGAAGGATCATTTTTACCTGCGATTGAGTTTAGACAGATCTGTATGTCACACACCAGTCCATTTTTTCAGATGGAAACAATGAATCTGTATTGGTATTAGTGCTCAAAATCAAGAAAACCTCGAAGTTGCAGAATCGAATAATTAGTTGTACTACCCATCACAACACTGTTAGCATGTTGCTTCATTTAATGTTATTCATTGAGTAGAAATGAGATTAACATATTTAGCCCTGATTAATGAGCATTCAGCAGACGGTTATTTGTCATGAGAAGCTTCATTCTGCAGCATTTCATGCAATTTCAACCTGAACAATTCTTGCATATAAAAAGGGATAGGCAATCATACGTTTTCCTCTTATGCTGGCTGTACAATATTATAAAAACTGTACTGAAACTTTAGGTATGCAATTAATCCAACTGGAAATGTTTTCAACCCTTTGCGCATTCTGTCAGGCATTTTTTACGCGCTTTATTTTCAGCGATGTTCACTTGATTGACACATGCAGCATAACAATGGAATTCAAGGTCAATGGAAGTAATAATGATACAAGCCAAACTGTGGAAACCAGCTTACTGATAACATACAAAGTGCAGTTGAGCCTGGTTTGTTTGGGATGTGTTTTAAATTGCGCTCTGTTGATCGTATTGATGAGAAAACAACCAATGACCAATGCGGTTAGGTTGATGGCTAGTAAGTCAAGCTTTGTCTGGTCTTTCTGACTTTTTTGATTAAGCAAGAAAGACAGCACGATTATTCACTCTAAATTGTTTGATTTTTGTACTGATTATTTTATTGCCTGAATGTTAGCAACACAATATTGGACTAACATAAAATGTTATATTCAATACACAAATGGTTGGTGGATGAAAAACAGTGAAGTTCTTTATTGCTGGCTAGAAATAAACATACAGATAAGCTGTTAATATGTTGTAGAGAATTGAAAGACTGCACGATGTGAACCGCTTTGAACGTTAAAAGTTGACCCGCATCTTTCTTTGGTGTGATGCTGTTGCGTAAACCTCCAGCCCACGTGCTTTTCATGAGTATAAGTCGTATTAATGGAAGACCACAAAAACTCGTTCAATTACCTTTTCATCATAGTAATCAGGAACAGAAACTTTACGCCGATGGTACCTTATGTTCTAAAGGCTTTATGCGGAACATTTACTTATTTCAACACTTATTTTTCAATTCTACGATAGAGGCAAACTTTTTTCTCTGGCTCCAATGCGAACTACAATCTTGTGAAATGTACGAAAACTCAAACGGTCTCGCTATTGGGTTCATATTACTAAAATCTGCTATGTTAGCGAGTGCAATTTTATGGAATCAACAGATTGTTTACATCAGGTTGTTTAAACCTTTCATTCAACAAAACTTATATAAGAAGAAAAGCTCGCCAATTTGCATTTGTGCTTTCAAAATGTATTTATGATGAATCCATTTCTTTTGATTTTACAGAAACGCACATGAACAACAAATGGCATGCAACGTGAACTGCTTGTGTTTTAGCTGCAACTGTTGGCACCACAATAACCCTCACTGGAGCACTGACAGTACTAATATACCGTGCGTCTGCAATTGTTTCTGGACTGATATTTCACCCGAAAACGACTGTGGGAAAATGTTTCCTCACTGCGCCTAGTATGATAATGTATAGTTTTGGAGAAGCCATGATAACATGCGCCATACTTTTCATTGGTATAAATTACTTCATATCGTTGGCGATGCTAAACTCAAAATGGATATTTTCTATCTTTACGATAAGACGCACAATTGTTTTTTGCGTAATTTGTGGTGTATTTAGCACCGTAGCTTCATGCACTACCGTCTATTCACGTTGGAACATAAAAATCAATACAAAGTGTTATTATTATGAAATCCTTGGCTATGCGCATTACCAAATTATTCACTATTTGCTGATCGCCAGTGTTCTCATCAGTGTTCTGATTTATGTGACAACAACCGTGATGGCATTATTAAGAAAATCAGGCGGCAACGCTGTTCAGATGGCTCGAACTCGACGACAAACTGTTCTTCTGCAGCACACATCTGCGTTTGTTTTCTTTTCCTTCATTGAACATGTTTTGCCTAATATTCTTTTTGTCGCGTCAGCAAATTTCCCAGACAGCAATGTTTTGGGGTTCATTTGCTTCTATCTGTTTTTAATATCCAGTTCGTATTTCCCCGTTTACGTTTTTTGCCATAGACTGATATCTGCTTATGCTAAGAGGAAGAATCAAATTGCTGTGATAATCTCCGTTGAATCTTAAAACTGACCTTCAATTAAACGTTTTAGCGTGATGACCTTTGACATGTTGACGTTTAGGGTCCTAATGGTCACGAACAATTGCCTGGAACTGCGTGGCCTGCATAGATGAATACAGCTGCTATTCGTTGTTTCCACTGACAATAATTGAAAAGTACATTTTTAAGTCATTTAGGACAGCATTTTCTAAAATTCATGAATGCGTCGTACAGTTGGAAAACTTCCAATTACCTACAGCTTTTGACACCATCTGATTGCTCCATTGTAAAATACGTTGCTCTGTTGAAATGGTGAAAGTTCTGGTTTTATACCGTTGCATTTGTTCTATGATCACGATATTTTAATCTGAAATAACATTGAAACAAACAAAATGTGTTGTGTTCTACGGAAGTCCTAATGTACGCGGATGGTGCCTATCAATGCAGTTTGAAGCGAAGCTTGAGCATAGTCAACCTAAGATTGTTTTACTCGATCTACTTTAAAGCTGATCAGCAAATGTGCCTGAAACCGCTTGTGCTTAAGTTATACATTTGTATGCATGAATGCGTTGTTTTGGCGTTCATCGCTATTTCTTTGATGTTATAGGTTTCAGTTGGCCTTGCATCGCAAATTGTAAGGTACACAACAATTGCAAGAGCAAAGCGTTTATAAAGTAGGCTGAGGTATCAATAGCTCAGGAACCCACGTTATTACTCGAAAGCTAGATTATGTATGGTTATTTATGACTGAGTTCGTTTTTCCATGAATGTGGCAATGATGTAAATATCGGAATTAACATGACCTTTTTCGCGAGTGCAGTATCACAACTGAGTATATTAAACGAATTGTTTCATGAATAATTTAATTCTCACGTGGACCTTACTGATCCACTTGTTTTCTAAACCGTTTCAATCAAGAAGCTTTTGGCTGATACCTTAGTTTTGTGAACGAGCCCATTTTGACATTTTGATAATAAAGGCAGTTTGTGTCTGAATAGTTCGGTTACTTATCCTTTCAAAACCAGGCCCTTTACCATTCTTTGTTGGATATACGCCAATGCGGTTCCTTTCTCGCATTTTTTTTGACTCTGAGTAAAACATTCGCATTTGGTAGTTCTTCTTCAAATGGCCATTTCGTTGTATTGTGCAGCATACGCGAAATGGGCCATGAGTATCGTACAGTCAAGACAAGTAACTGGATGAAGCTATTATCTTCCAATGACAATGTCGGCAATGGATTGTCACGGTTATAAGACTGCTCGACTACACGTATGTCTGCTGATTGGTCGATACCACATTGGATGAGATCTCGATGGCCTGCCAGTGAGTGCTAAATGTCTAAAATGTATGAAACACTTGCCATGAAAGCGTTCGTCTGTACATCTCTGCGCGTAATTGGTGGTGCAACTCTATGTGAAAAATTCAGTGTGAAGATTTCAGAATTACTATATTAGAAGAAAAACGTTATTTCGTATTGAATGAGTTTTGGAACGATGAATTATTCTAAGAGGCTTAAGCGTCACGTGTTTCAAAAACACTGATGGTTTCATACCAAATAAGACAACGACGCTTCGACATAAAGTAGTTAAACGACAGCAATTTTAATCAAACGTGGCATCGATCTACTAATTATTCGTGATCACGGATAGGCTTGTTCATGATTCTCATGTGAGAATCAAATTCGGAAAAGGATATCCCGTTTTATATTTTGCAACTGAAATAAATCAATGTGACAAGGAAGTGTGTTTTGAAAATGTAATATTTGTGTAAGGCAAATCTCTTAACAAAGAACAGGGGTTGTTGGGAATCCGGTGATTTCGAACCTGCTTTAAGAGCTACGTTTAGGTACAATTAACAGGCATGCACAACCATTTGCACAGTGACAGTAGGTTCATGTTGATCAATGAAGACAACGTGAGGTAGTCCACCTTGTTGAAAGCAGCCAAGAGAAAAATCGCCCATAGGATTTCTGCGCATTTGGTGCATCGAAAAGATTCTCATGGATTATTGACGCAAATTTTAAAATAATATCTTAAAAGAAAGATGTTGGAATCAGACTAATCCAAGCAAGTCTGTGCCATGCTTCGACATTCGCAGTCCCAAGAATTCATGAATTCGTTTATTCGAGACACAGGCACTAGAACATTCTCATTTGCAATATCATGATATTACTTCGTGTTACAACTGCTTGGCTCAATGATCATCAAGAAGCCAGTACAACAGCTATCTTTCGTTTGTTCAATATTGAAAGATAATTTATTATTAGAGGTATTGATCGAACAATGCATGAAACCTTAACCAGATGCAAATTCATTTTGCAATTTACGGCAGCTTTGAAAGTTGGAAAGGAATGTGCTGAACAACTTCAGAAATTTTTCTATTTAAACCCACAACAGTGTACTATTGATGAAATATATCGCACTGATGAAAACAAAGAATCAAACAGACTTTAGAAAACCGGTGCATGGCTGCTTTTGACAATGACCTCATGTTATAATTGGGTGATAACATGAAGTTCAGAACATATGAAAATTACCAAAAACAATTCATGCAGAAAATGAAACAGTCACAAGCGTAAATTATATTTGCAACTGCATTCAGAGACGTAAGGAGTATCGTTCTTGGCGATAATATATGAGCGGTAGTTCCTCACCTTGGTCGTGGCAGAAACAATGCTCGAAACGTTGTCGCCGTGAAAACGAGAAAGCAAGAGGGAGGTCTTGACAAACCTGCGAGAAGGGAAGGCTTAAAAACCCGGAATCAGTTCGAAAATGCAATGCGAAATTTATTACGACGGATTAAGTAGCAATTCACAAAAACATTACGGAAAGTGATCAATTATATAATTACGATCTTTGTACATGGCTGCTTCAAACGCAACCGTACAACCAAATAATCGGCGCAAATGGACATCTGTAGAATTGCTATGCACTTCTAGGTGCCTTCATTCATTCACCACACAGCTGTAAAAACTAAAATAATTCAATTTATTACGTTCTTTTTCAGTCAGCAAATGGGCTGTTTACTAAACATCCAACGTTTGGAATGACGCAGCGATGAAATACGTTAACTTAGTATCATCAAAAACATTTTTGATGCCCGTCTTATTCTTTCACCAATGCGCTGGTAACTTATGAAAGACACTTTGTATAACCAGTAAACCGTGCTGCTTTTTTCTTTGCTTGTTACCTGTAATAAAATGGACACATTTTTCTGTCAGTATTGATTGTCCACGCCGAGACTGCCTGGTCGGCTGGTAATTACCACCATTCATCAATTATTTCAACTTCGATTGTAACACTATACGTGCGACACATTTCAAGATAATTTTAATTAAATGCAGGAATGCATTTAGTTGCTATTATACAGAAGCACCACGAAGCGCGTTATCTGTATGAACACTCAATGATCATCAATGAACGATATCTCGCATGAAAGTTTTATCGCTGAAGTCTTTAGATATTATAGATTGATTGTGTTCCGTTTCATTTTCAAGCAGCCAGTAGGGCCAAACAAAATGAAGTTAAACCTGGCGAATGCATGGCACGGAAATCGCTGCAACCAACTGAATAAGATGTAGAATAATAATAAATCTTCTTTTACTGCTAGTTGAAAGTAATCAACTTCGGATAGTAAAATGGCATTTCAGCCTTCCATGCAAAATCGCTGAACTGAACGGTACAAATTGGTGCTGATTTAGTATGATTGGTGACGTGTACACAAACGTTTAAAAACACAATTCATTTTGCTTACCATTTTACCACGTCAAAATCATTCATGGTATAACGTCCTATGCTCAGAAAATAAAATGTTAAACATATTCTTTTCGCCTAAGTTACCCAACTTCCTTTTGATACGTAAATGGGTAGAGACATATGCTCATAAGGATGAAAATCCCTTGTTTATAATTGGTATCAACGCAGGTTGTTGCTTCGATAAAATAGAAATGTTCTCCCAAATCACTACTTATTATTACAATCTGACCAAACCTTAGGTATACTTTCACGTTTTCACGCTTAATGAACTTTTTCGTTTAAATAAAGTTTGCGTACACGTTATTTTCCACCAGCAGCCGGAGCAAGAATCTTTGAAGACTTACGACCCAACATTTAGGCATTATTTGTAAACGCATTGGCCTTTGCTTGGAAAGGAAAATTACTTTCATGTCACAAAACGTTCTGCAAACAGCACATGCACGAGCAACCACTCACATTCTATGGTTAATAAATGTTGCTATGCCGCCCTTACGGAAAGCGCCTTGTATCAGAGGTGCGGGTTTGGCGATAGATTTCGCATTAGTTTTCCAGAAGAAGTGGAACGAGTTTTAGCTGTCCTTTATAAACTATATCTATTAAGCTATATTTAGAATAGAGGCTTCTCACTAACTGATTTATTCACATGTTTATCGTGTCAAAGTCTGCTATAGGGACAAACAGCACAATCGTATTAATGTAACGATCAAATAATTAGTTTTGGTAGAGTCAGAAACTTTATCTAACGGCTGATAGAAAAAAAGTGACCAATTTCTTATCGTATTTCATACTTCAACCGATATATATAATCGATTGAGGGGCACGGTTTCCTGGCCGTTGTTCTTCTTGTCTTCCTGTGCTGCGTCTGCTCCATCATTGGATGATAATGGTCTTTTAACAGTCAAGAAAGCAATAATAGAAAATCTCTGGAGCTTTAAGAGACCACTGTCTCCGTCATCAGCGGATGATGTTATATCTATACACTCATTCTCGCCTGTAAAATTGAAAAACGGACCACGAGAAGGGCCAATGTTCGAATTCAACTCACTTTTTTGATAAAGTGTAGAAGTTTCAGCATTATCCCTACATGCCTTAGACTGACTTGCCCACACCTCTGAAGAGAGAAGGCAGCCAAGAACCTGAATAATACAAGTATATCGCTCCTGAAACACCTGATCAAGGATCACAGGGCGGAGCTGTCTCAGGTGACGAAAGACCTTCAATCCCTATCAGAGTCCATCCGACATAATCTGGACAGCTTAAATTTCGAAGAACAAGAACGATTTCTGTCCAACAAGGAAACAGTTGTCCGGGAGAAGAACAAGACCCGTTTGGATAAGAAACTCACGGACGTCGTCTGCAAACAGGGACTCACATTCATCTCGTATAAGTCTGCTGCGACAGGACAACCCGCTAACGAAGCGGTTGTAAATCTGAGTAACAGAAACTTAGATTTAGTGGAACTCAGTCCTAAATCGTGGTCTGAACTTCTCTGTAGCACCCCATCACCTGTGCTACAACGACATCATATCCTACACGGAAAGATCCTTACGCGACGTGGTCCCTTCGATAGGCCACAACATCAGGATGGAAGCTGCGGAAGTTTTGAAGAAAGTGCCCAGCCGAGTACCCCCTAACATGACGAAGAAGGAAAGGCTAGCACTGCGAAACCTTGAGAAGGACGAATCGATCCTGATTACGAAAGCGTAGAAGGGCTGCATCACCGCGGTTCTCAACAGAGAAGATTATCTTACGAAAGCAAACGATCTTCTCGAAGGAGACACCTATGCAAGTCTTGCCGCGGATTCTACGGATGTTATCAGGAAATGGAGCATTAACGTCATTTCCAGTATATTGAAGAACACGAACAACATCAAGCTCCACAAGATTCTAACAAGACTGAAGTTTCCACAAAACTTCGGACCACCTGAATTCTACTGTCTACCGAAGATTCACAAAGATGGATTTCCTTTTCAGCCTGTGGTTTCAAGTGCCAACAGTCCCACCAGAGACTTGGCACAATGGCTCAACTTGGTACAACCCGCTAACGGGTAGAAGATGTTCTTATGTGAAGAACTCATTCGGACTGTGGTCTGAGATAAAGAACTTACGGATTTCACCTGATGAAATCTTAGTAAACTTCGATGTCAAAGGCCTCTTTACGAATATCCCATTGGAATATACCATCGAGCTAACAAGGCAGATGCTTACACAGGACCCCCTACTGAAGGATCGAACATCATTATGTCCTGGTGAGATCTGCCAACTCGTTAAGATATGCTTTGTTAAAGGAAATTACTTTCGTTTCAATGGAAGTTTTTTCCGACAGCAAAAAGGCGTACCAAAGCAGAATAAAGAAAAGTAACAAAAACTTAACAAAACTATTAATATACTGAAGTACTTTGTACTGCAGGCTATCAAGCAAATCACTCTTTTCAAAACGATTGTCAGCACTTTCTTAGCAATTCAATGGACGTTAGTTTCTCGACAGCCAAAAGTAACTCTATTCAACAGACTCGACCGTCAACTATCGTTCTGCAATACAGCCCTGTTCGTTTTGTACATCGAATTTGACAAGATTCGCCCAATGCAAGGATCGTAGCTTCAGTTTATTTTCAGTAAGTGGTGCCTGTTGTGCGTGCAGTAATGCCACAAAATTAAAGTATTTTTATGATCAGGTTTTGTTTATCAGGTATTGAGGTAGAAGGAAAAAACGCATCAAACGGCAATTATTCTATTCTTACATCGTCCTAGACCGTGGGCAAAAAGTACCTCAATACAAGTTCCATTAATAAAGATTGATCATTTGGCCGTTTAATCATGTATTAATTATACATCAGACTAGTGAATACCCTGGTCGATCAGGCTTTCCGGTTGTGAGACAGGAAATTCTTCATGAACGAAATCAGACATGTGTCAAGAAGCCTGTTCAACAGCGGATACCCAAAGACCTGGGTTTCACGGATGGTCAATCGAAACTTTCACTGGTTGAAGACAGGACTGAAGAAAGATCCAATAAGCAACGTCCCAAGCATCTGCATCCCTTACTACGACAACCTAAGTAAGGGATTTTAGACAAAACCACAAGAAAAGTGCAAGATCTACCATGAGTTCCCTTCCTCCATCAGGGGCATTCTTCGTTCAGACAAGACCAAAGTAAACGAACATGAAAAACATGGTTGGATCTACGAAATCCTATGTAGTTGTGAAGGACGTTACATAGGGGAAACCGGAAGCAGCCTTGGACAGCGTTTCAAGGATCATTTGGCAGCCCTTAAAAGATACACCAACGCCAAGAATCGTGCGGAGGGAAAAAACGCCGAAAGAGATCGACCACTGAAACTGGACCCATTGCAAGGGATGATGGCGGCAAAGCAAAGCTCAGCTGTCGTAGAATACTTCGAAATCGGCGAAGCTGAGAACCGGGTTTTTAACATCTTCCCGGTTTCCAGAGAAACGGACTTTGCTAAAAGGAAGATCAAAGAAGCGTTCGCCATCAAAAGGCTGAATTGTTACAACAGAGACAGCGGCCTACAGGTCAACAATTTTTGGCAGACATTGATTGAGCTGACAGTCTGCTGCGATCCGTCTAAACAAACAACGTTATGGTGTGACCCGGCCTCTCGGTGATCAAAAGCCCAATAACATCGGGCGTTCCAATAACATCATCCGCTGATGACGGAGACAGTGGTCTCGGAAAGCTCCGGTTTATTAAAGAGATTTCTTCTCTATCCTTGCTTTCTTGACTGTTAAAAGACCATCATCATCCAATGATGGAACAGGCGCAGCACAAGAAGATTAGAAGAACAACGGACAGGAAACCGTGCTGCTCAATCGATCATATAACATCGTCCGTTACCAATGGAAACTTATTCGGGAACCCAAAATTGATGCACGTTTGTACCTGTTTTTTGTTGTATGTGCAAATACGAAACTTGTGCGTTGAGATTGTACATAAACGCAATGTTAAATATGCACGATTGTTACGGTTAAAATTCACGTTGTCTAAATTACGGTTACGCACTGGATTGCAAAAGCATGCAAATATTTTGTGAGCACTGTTGAAAAGTTTGAAAGGTTACTTCTTAAACGATGAAATCGTGTTCTCAAAAACTTCAAATGTGGCAAGATCATATTCAGCATAACCAGTGGCTGTCATTTCTCATCAATGTTTTACGCAATCAACACTCGAAATAGGTTACTGATTGTACTTGCAAACTATGCTGTTAAACTTAGTCTTATTTTAACACTCTTGACGGAATATGTCGTTAAGGTCTATTTGATATAAGCATTAACCACTCAGCATACACAACATCAACCATAATTAACGCTTCTAATTCGTGGAAATGAAAATAATTTGGAAGAGTCTTGTTCTCACTAAATTAATTTTTGACTAACGTTGTATATTGGTCTGGGATTTGTGCGGTAATGTCCATGTGTCCTGTAAATAGGTAACAACCCTACCTCTGGAGGATGGGTGGTTAATTAAAATAGGAATCAAAGGATTACTATTGAATACGGAGCTTTCGAAGGCGACTGTCTTCGTCATCAGCGTAATGGATAAGGATCTCTGATGACGAAGACAGTCGTGATGAC
>JAJBBP010000202.1:0-19687 GCA_021464625.1 Proterorhinus semilunaris | reverse complement strand
AATAATAATAATAATAATTTTTACGGAAACAATATAGCCGATTTCGTTGTCCGCCCACCACACATTATACATTTTGGGAAAGCGCTGGCCGAGACCTATACGTTTGTCAGGGTCATTGATTGCTGTCGTATCTGTTGTGCGCGTGATTTGCCGACGGAGTGCCGCTGAGGTCCATTCTGCGTTGCAGAATCAATAGTCCCTACGCCATAAATGGCGCTCGGGCCTAATAAGGGTAACGCTTGCCCCTACGGCCACGAAATATACATTTTCGGAAAGCTCTGACCAAGGCGCATGTGACTGTCATGTTCGTTGGTCACTTCGGTGTATCCAGTGAGTATGAGTAAGGGATTAAATTCATATGTAGATTATGATGGCGCCAATGGCGTGGGACACACATTAACCCCTGCCGCGCCCACATCTTTCAAAATAGGATATGTCTATAATGCAATTTTTTACTCGTTGAAGTCATACGAATGTGCTTGTAATGTTTTCCAAAAAGAAAAATTAAACTGCATTCTTCAAAGTATTGCTAGGTGGCGCTGTTCTGGGAATTTTGTGTCGCTCCTATGGACTCTTTGGATAGGCAAGACGTAAAGAATGTGTCAAATGCACAGGTTTCCGTGTCGGTATTGAATTCGTGAAGAATAGGAGGCTCGTGTGCCTCTCCAATGGGAATAACATTGGCCATGTGGGCATCGCCATGACAACACTGTACAAAATAGGGCATAGGTGTCATTGGCTTTTTGAATCAGAATCCCATAAGCCATGTCTCTGCCAAAGCGCACACAATTTGGAGAAACTAATTTTTTGGACTCAATGCAAAAATATCTTTTCACTCTGGAGGGGGCGCTATAGTGTGCACGACCGAAGTTCTTATATTAATCCATTCAGATGTGAAGGGTCAGTAAGTGTTTCAATTTTGGTTGAAATCGGATTTAGTTTGTGCAAATAGGAGGCATTTTTGATGTCTGAAAATTTGCCCAAATAAAGGTCAAGTTTGGGGCTCCACTGGACGCAAACTGCAAAACGCAGCACAATTCTTTCAATAACTTTTGCTCCCCACCATGTGTAGATGAGTTGGAAGTGATCAGTAGCTCATTCGGACAAACGCCCTAGGAGGAGTTCGTTCAAATGCGACATGAGCGTAAACGCGCCCTCATTTTTCCACTCCAAATAGGGGACTTCCTGTTGGTCAGGGGGTGGGGCCACCATCAAGTTTTTTGCCGGCCATCACCTGAACAATGGCTGTGCCGAACGGCGTGCCTGTACGGCAAAGTTTGTTGAGGCTCAGACGCATCAAATGATTTTTTGAAATTTTGCAGGGGGCGCTGTTGTGTCATTTTGCATCAGCCACATTTGAAGCCCATATTTTCATCAATTTTTCACCGGACCGGATTTTTCGGTGATTTTTCTTTGACTTTTCGTGCATGTTCAGGGGGTCAAAAGCCTGTTTCCGAGGGAGGAAAGTGCTATAATAATAATAATAATAATAATAATAATTTTTACGGAAACAATATAGCCGATTTCGTTGTCCGCCCACCACACATTATACATTTTGGGAAAGCGCTGGCCGAGACCTATACGTTTGTCAGGGTCATTGATTGCTGTCGTATCTGTTGTGCGCGTGATTTGCCGACGGAGTGCCGCTGAGGTCCATTCTGCGTTGCAGAATCAATAGTCCCTACGCCATAAATGGCGCTCGGGCCTAATAAGGGTAACGCTTGCCCCTACGGCCACGAAATATACATTTTCGGAAAGCTCTGACCAAGGCGCATGTGACTGTCATGTTCGTTGGTCACTTCGGTGTATCCAGTGAGTATGAGTAAGGGATTAAATTCATATGTAGATTATGATGGCGCCAATGGCGTGGGACACACATTAACCCCTGCCGCGCCCACATCTTTCAAAATAGGATATGTCTATAATGCAATTTTTTACTCGTTGAAGTCATACGAATGTGCTTGTAATGTTTTCCAAAAAGAAAAATTAAACTGCATTCTTCAAAGTATTGCTAGGTGGCGCTGTTCTGGGAATTTTGTGTCGCTCCTATGGACTCTTTGGATAGGCAAGACGTAAAGAATGTGTCAAATGCACAGGTTTCCGTGTCGGTATTGAATTCGTGAAGAATAGGAGGCTCGTGTGCCTCTCCAATGGGAATAACATTGGCCATGTGGGCATCGCCATGACAACACTGTACAAAATAGGGCATAGGTGTCATTGGCTTTTTGAATCAGAATCCCATAAGCCATGTCTCTGCCAAAGCGCACACAATTTGGAGAAACTAATTTTTTGGACTCAATGCAAAAATATCTTTTCACTCTGGAGGGGGCGCTATAGTGTGCACGACCGAAGTTCTTATATTAATCCATTCAGATGTGAAGGGTCAGTAAGTGTTTCAATTTTGGTTGAAATCGGATTTAGTTTGTGCAAATAGGAGGCATTTTTGATGTCTGAAAATTTGCCCAAATAAAGGTCAAGTTTGGGGCTCCACTGGACGCAAACTGCAAAACGCAGCACAATTCTTTCAATAACTTTTGCTCCCCACCATGTGTAGATGAGTTGGAAGTGATCAGTAGCTCATTCGGACAAACGCCCTAGGAGGAGTTCGTTCAAATGCGACATGAGCGTAAACGCGCCCTCATTTTTCCACTCCAAATAGGGGACTTCCTGTTGGTCAGGGGGTGGGGCCACCATCAAGTTTTTTGCCGGCCATCACCTGAACAATGGCTGTGCCGAACGGCGTGCCTGTACGGCAAAGTTTGTTGAGGCTCAGACGCATCAAATGATTTTTTGAAATTTTGCAGGGGGCGCTGTTGTGTCATTTTGCATCAGCCACATTTGAAGCCCATATTTTCATCAATTTTTCACCGGACCGGATTTTTCGGTGATTTTTCTTTGACTTTTCGTGCATGTTCAGGGGGTCAAAAGCCTGTTTCCGAGGGAGGAAAGTGCTATAATAATAATAATAATAATAATAATAATTTTTACGGAAACAATATAGCCGATTTCGTTGTCCGCCCACCACACATTATACATTTTGGGAAAGCGCTGGCCGAGACCTATACGTTTGTCAGGGTCATTGATTGCTGTCGTATCTGTTGTGCGCGTGATTTGCCGACGGAGTGCCGCTGAGGTCCATTCTGCGTTGCAGAATCAATAGTCCCTACGCCATAAATGGCGCTCGGGCCTAATAAGGGTAACGCTTGCCCCTACGGCCACGAAATATACATTTTCGGAAAGCTCTGACCAAGGCGCATGTGACTGTCATGTTCGTTGGCCACTTCGGTGTATCCAGTGAGTATGAGTAAGGGATTAAATTCATATGTAGATTATGATGGCGCCAATGGCGTGGGACACACATTAACCCCTGCCGCGCCCACATCTTTCAAAATAGGATATGTCTATAATGCAATTTTTTACTCGTTGAAGTCATACGAATGTGCTTGTAATGTTTTCCAAAAAGAAAAATTAAACTGCATTCTTCAAAGTATTGCTAGGTGGCGCTGTTCTGGGAATTTTGTGTCGCTCCTATGGACTCTTTGGATAGGCAAGACGTAAAGAATGTGTCAAATGCACAGGTTTCCGTGTCGGTATTGAATTCGTGAAGAATAGGAGGCTCGTGTGCCTCTCCAATGGGAATAACATTGGCCATGTGGGCATCGCCATGACAACACTGTACAAAATAGGGCATAGGTGTCATTGGCTTTTTGAATCAGAATCCCATAAGCCATGTCTCTGCCAAAGCGCACACAATTTGGAGAAACTAATTTTTTGGACTCAATGCAAAAATATCTTTTCACTCTGGAGGGGGCGCTATAGTGTGCACGACCGAAGTTCTTATATTAATCCATTCAGATGTGAAGGGTCAGTAAGTGTTTCAATTTTGGTTGAAATCGGATTTAGTTTGTGCAAATAGGAGGCATTTTTGATGTCTGAAAATTTGCCCAAATAAAGGTCAAGTTTGGGGCTCCACTGGACGCAAACTGCAAAACGCAGCACAATTCTTTCAATAACTTTTGCTCCCCACCATGTGTAGATGAGTTGGAAGTGATCAGTAGCTCATTCGGACAAACGCCCTAGGAGGAGTTCGTTCAAATGCGACATGAGCGTAAACGCGCCCTCATTTTTCCACTCCAAATAGGGGACTTCCTGTTGGTCAGGGGGTGGGGCCACCATCAAGTTTTTTGCCGGCCATCACCTGAACAATGGCTGTGCCGAACGGCGTGCCTGTACGGCAAAGTTTGTTGAGGCTCAGACGCATCAAATGATTTTTTGAAATTTTGCAGGGGGCGCTGTTGTGTCATTTTGCATCAGCCACATTTGAAGCCCATATTTTCATCAATTTTTCACCGGACCGGATTTTTCGGTGATTTTTCTTTGACTTTTCGTGCATGTTCAGGGGGTCAAAAGCCTGTTTCCGAGGGAGGAAAGTGCTATAATAATAATAATAATAATAATAATAATAATTTTTACGGAAACAATATAGCCGATTTCGTTGTCCGCCCACCACACATTATACATTTTGGGAAAGCGCTGGCCGAGACCTATACGTTTGTCAGGGTCATTGATTGCTGTCGTATCTGTTGTGCGCGTGATTTGCCGACGGAGTGCCGCTGAGGTCCATTCTGCGTTGCAGAATCAATAGTCCCTACGCCATAAATGGCGCTCGGGCCTAATAAGGGTAACGCTTGCCCCTACGGCCACGAAATATACATTTTCGGAAAGCTCTGACCAAGGCGCATGTGACTGTCATGTTCGTTGGTCACTTCGGTGTATCCAGTGAGTATGAGTAAGGGATTAAATTCATATGTAGATTATGATGGCGCCAATGGCGTGGGACACACATTAACCCCTGCCGCGCCCACATCTTTCAAAATAGGATATGTCTATAATGCAATTTTTTACTCGTTGAAGTCATACGAATGTGCTTGTAATGTTTTCCAAAAAGAAAAATTAAACTGCATTCTTCAAAGTATTGCTAGGTGGCGCTGTTCTGGGAATTTTGTGTCGCTCCTATGGACTCTTTGGATAGGCAAGACGTAAAGAATGTGTCAAATGCACAGGTTTCCGTGTCGGTATTGAATTCGTGAAGAATAGGAGGCTCGTGTGCCTCTCCAATGGGAATAACATTGGCCATGTGGGCATCGCCATGACAACACTGTACAAAATAGGGCATAGGTGTCATTGGCTTTTTGAATCAGAATCCCATAAGCCATGTCTCTGCCAAAGCGCACACAATTTGGAGAAACTAATTTTTTGGACTCAATGCAAAAATATCTTTTCACTCTGGAGGGGGCGCTATAGTGTGCACGACCGAAGTTCTTATATTAATCCATTCAGATGTGAAGGGTCAGTAAGTGTTTCAATTTTGGTTGAAATCGGATTTAGTTTGTGCAAATAGGAGGCATTTTTGATGTCTGAAAATTTGCCCAAATAAAGGTCAAGTTTGGGGCTCCACTGGACGCAAACTGCAAAACGCAGCACAATTCTTTCAATAACTTTTGCTCCCCACCATGTGTAGATGAGTTGGAAGTGATCAGTAGCTCATTCGGACAAACGCCCTAGGAGGAGTTCGTTCAAATGCGACATGAGCGTAAACGCGCCCTCATTTTTCCACTCCAAATAGGGGACTTCCTGTTGGTCAGGGGGTGGGGCCACCATCAAGTTTTTTGCCGGCCATCACCTGAACAATGGCTGTGCCGAACGGCGTGCCTGTACGGCAAAGTTTGTTGAGGCTCAGACGCATCAAATGATTTTTTGAAATTTTGCAGGGGGCGCTGTTGTGTCATTTTGCATCAGCCACATTTGAAGCCCATATTTTCATCAATTTTTCACCGGACCGGATTTTTCGGTGATTTTTCTTTGACTTTTCGTGCATGTTCAGGGGGTCAAAAGCCTGTTTCCGAGGGAGGAAAGTGCTATAATAATAATAATAATAATAATAATAATTTTTACGGAAACAATATAGCCGATTTCGTTGTCCGCCCACCACACATTATACATTTTGGGAAAGCGCTGGCCGAGACCTATACGTTTGTCAGGGTCATTGATTGCTGTCGTATCTGTTGTGCGCGTGATTTGCCGACGGAGTGCCGCTGAGGTCCATTCTGCGTTGCAGAATCAATAGTCCCTACGCCATAAATGGCGCTCGGGCCTAATAAGGGTAACGCTTGCCCCTACGGCCACGAAATATACATTTTCGGAAAGCTCTGACCAAGGCGCATGTGACTGTCATGTTCGTTGGTCACTTCGGTGTATCCAGTGAGTATGAGTAAGGGATTAAATTCATATGTAGATTATGATGGCGCCAATGGCGTGGGACACACATTAACCCCTGCCGCGCCCACATCTTTCAAAATAGGATATGTCTATAATGCAATTTTTTACTCGTTGAAGTCATACGAATGTGCTTGTAATGTTTTCCAAAAAGAAAAATTAAACTGCATTCTTCAAAGTATTGCTAGGTGGCGCTGTTCTGGGAATTTTGTGTCGCTCCTATGGACTCTTTGGATAGGCAAGACGTAAAGAATGTGTCAAATGCACAGGTTTCCGTGTCGGTATTGAATTCGTGAAGAATAGGAGGCTCGTGTGCCTCTCCAATGGGAATAACATTGGCCATGTGGGCATCGCCATGACAACACTGTACAAAATAGGGCATAGGTGTCATTGGCTTTTTGAATCAGAATCCCATAAGCCATGTCTCTGCCAAAGCGCACACAATTTGGAGAAACTAATTTTTTGGACTCAATGCAAAAATATCTTTTCACTCTGGAGGGGGCGCTATAGTGTGCACGACCGAAGTTCTTATATTAATCCATTCAGATGTGAAGGGTCAGTAAGTGTTTCAATTTTGGTTGAAATCGGATTTAGTTTGTGCAAATAGGAGGCATTTTTGATGTCTGAAAATTTGCCCAAATAAAGGTCAAGTTTGGGGCTCCACTGGACGCAAACTGCAAAACGCAGCACAATTCTTTCAATAACTTTTGCTCCCCACCATGTGTAGATGAGTTGGAAGTGATCAGTAGCTCATTCGGACAAACGCCCTAGGAGGAGTTCGTTCAAATGCGACATGAGCGTAAACGCGCCCTCATTTTTCCACTCCAAATAGGGGACTTCCTGTTGGTCAGGGGGTGGGGCCACCATCAAGTTTTTTGCCGGCCATCACCTGAACAATGGCTGTGCCGAACGGCGTGCCTGTACGGCAAAGTTTGTTGAGGCTCAGACGCATCAAATGATTTTTTGAAATTTTGCAGGGGGCGCTGTTGTGTCATTTTGCATCAGCCACATTTGAAGCCCATATTTTCATCAATTTTTCACCGGACCGGATTTTTCGGTGATTTTTCTTTGACTTTTCGTGCATGTTCAGGGGGTCAAAAGCCTGTTTCCGAGGGAGGAAAGTGCTATAATAATAATAATAATAATAATAATAATTTTTACGGAAACAATATAGCCGATTTCGTTGTCCGCCCACCACACATTATACATTTTGGGAAAGCGCTGGCCGAGACCTATACGTTTGTCAGGGTCATTGATTGCTGTCGTATCTGTTGTGCGCGTGATTTGCCGACGGAGTGCCGCTGAGGTCCATTCTGCGTTGCAGAATCAATAGTCCCTACGCCATAAATGGCGCTCGGGCCTAATAAGGGTAACGCTTGCCCCTACGGCCACGAAATATACATTTTCGGAAAGCTCTGACCAAGGCGCATGTGACTGTCATGTTCGTTGGTCACTTCGGTGTATCCAGTGAGTATGAGTAAGGGATTAAATTCATATGTAGATTATGATGGCGCCAATGGCGTGGGACACACATTAACCCCTGCCGCGCCCACATCTTTCAAAATAGGATATGTCTATAATGCAATTTTTTACTCGTTGAAGTCATACGAATGTGCTTGTAATGTTTTCCAAAAAGAAAAATTAAACTGCATTCTTCAAAGTATTGCTAGGTGGCGCTGTTCTGGGAATTTTGTGTCGCTCCTATGGACTCTTTGGATAGGCAAGACGTAAAGAATGTGTCAAATGCACAGGTTTCCGTGTCGGTATTGAATTCGTGAAGAATAGGAGGCTCGTGTGCCTCTCCAATGGGAATAACATTGGCCATGTGGGCATCGCCATGACAACACTGTACAAAATAGGGCATAGGTGTCATTGGCTTTTTGAATCAGAATCCCATAAGCCATGTCTCTGCCAAAGCGCACACAATTTGGAGAAACTAATTTTTTGGACTCAATGCAAAAATATCTTTTCACTCTGGAGGGGGCGCTATAGTGTGCACGACCGAAGTTCTTATATTAATCCATTCAGATGTGAAGGGTCAGTAAGTGTTTCAATTTTGGTTGAAATCGGATTTAGTTTGTGCAAATAGGAGGCATTTTTGATGTCTGAAAATTTGCCCAAATAAAGGTCAAGTTTGGGGCTCCACTGGACGCAAACTGCAAAACGCAGCACAATTCTTTCAATAACTTTTGCTCCCCACCATGTGTAGATGAGTTGGAAGTGATCAGTAGCTCATTCGGACAAACGCCCTAGGAGGAGTTCGTTCAAATGCGACATGAGCGTAAACGCGCCCTCATTTTTCCACTCCAAATAGGGGACTTCCTGTTGGTCAGGGGGTGGGGCCACCATCAAGTTTTTTGCCGGCCATCACCTGAACAATGGCTGTGCCGAACGGCGTGCCTGTACGGCAAAGTTTGTTGAGGCTCAGACGCATCAAATGATTTTTTGAAATTTTGCAGGGGGCGCTGTTGTGTCATTTTGCATCAGCCACATTTGAAGCCCATATTTTCATCAATTTTTCACCGGACCGGATTTTTCGGTGATTTTTCTTTGACTTTTCGTGCATGTTCAGGGGGTCAAAAGCCTGTTTCCGAGGGAGGAAAGTGCTATAATAATAATAATAATAATAATAATAATTTTTACGGAAACAATATAGCCGATTTCGTTGTCCGCCCACCACACATTATACATTTTGGGAAAGCGCTGGCCGAGACCTATACGTTTGTCAGGGTCATTGATTGCTGTCGTATCTGTTGTGCGCGTGATTTGCCGACGGAGTGCCGCTGAGGTCCATTCTGCGTTGCAGAATCAATAGTCCCTACGCCATAAATGGCGCTCGGGCCTAATAAGGGTAACGCTTGCCCCTACGGCCACGAAATATACATTTTCGGAAAGCTCTGACCAAGGCGCATGTGACTGTCATGTTCGTTGGTCACTTCGGTGTATCCAGTGAGTATGAGTAAGGGATTAAATTCATATGTAGATTATGATGGCGCCAATGGCGTGGGACACACATTAACCCCTGCCGCGCCCACATCTTTCAAAATAGGATATGTCTATAATGCAATTTTTTACTCGTTGAAGTCATACGAATGTGCTTGTAATGTTTTCCAAAAAGAAAAATTAAACTGCATTCTTCAAAGTATTGCTAGGTGGCGCTGTTCTGGGAATTTTGTGTCGCTCCTATGGACTCTTTGGATAGGCAAGACGTAAAGAATGTGTCAAATGCACAGGTTTCCGTGTCGGTATTGAATTCGTGAAGAATAGGAGGCTCGTGTGCCTCTCCAATGGGAATAACATTGGCCATGTGGGCATCGCCATGACAACACTGTACAAAATAGGGCATAGGTGTCATTGGCTTTTTGAATCAGAATCCCATAAGCCATGTCTCTGCCAAAGCGCACACAATTTGGAGAAACTAATTTTTTGGACTCAATGCAAAAATATCTTTTCACTCTGGAGGGGGCGCTATAGTGTGCACGACCGAAGTTCTTATATTAATCCATTCAGATGTGAAGGGTCAGTAAGTGTTTCAATTTTGGTTGAAATCGGATTTAGTTTGTGCAAATAGGAGGCATTTTTGATGTCTGAAAATTTGCCCAAATAAAGGTCAAGTTTGGGGCTCCACTGGACGCAAACTGCAAAACGCAGCACAATTCTTTCAATAACTTTTGCTCCCCACCATGTGTAGATGAGTTGGAAGTGATCAGTAGCTCATTCGGACAAACGCCCTAGGAGGAGTTCGTTCAAATGCGACATGAGCGTAAACGCGCCCTCATTTTTCCACTCCAAATAGGGGACTTCCTGTTGGTCAGGGGGTGGGGCCACCATCAAGTTTTTTGCCGGCCATCACCTGAACAATGGCTGTGCCGAACGGCGTGCCTGTACGGCAAAGTTTGTTGAGGCTCAGACGCATCAAATGATTTTTTGAAATTTTGCAGGGGGCGCTGTTGTGTCATTTTGCATCAGCCACATTTGAAGCCCATATTTTCATCAATTTTTCACCGGACCGGATTTTTCGGTGATTTTTCTTTGACTTTTCGTGCATGTTCAGGGGGTCAAAAGCCTGTTTCCGAGGGAGGAAAGTGCTATAATAATAATAATAATAATAATAATAATTTTTACGGAAACAATATAGCCGATTTCGTTGTCCGCCCACCACACATTATACATTTTGGGAAAGCGCTGGCCGAGACCTATACGTTTGTCAGGGTCATTGATTGCTGTCGTATCTGTTGTGCGCGTGATTTGCCGACGGAGTGCCGCTGAGGTCCATTCTGCGTTGCAGAATCAATAGTCCCTACGCCATAAATGGCGCTCGGGCCTAATAAGGGTAACGCTTGCCCCTACGGCCACGAAATATACATTTTCGGAAAGCTCTGACCAAGGCGCATGTGACTGTCATGTTCGTTGGTCACTTCGGTGTATCCAGTGAGTATGAGTAAGGGATTAAATTCATATGTAGATTATGATGGCGCCAATGGCGTGGGACACACATTAACCCCTGCCGCGCCCACATCTTTCAAAATAGGATATGTCTATAATGCAATTTTTTACTCGTTGAAGTCATACGAATGTGCTTGTAATGTTTTCCAAAAAGAAAAATTAAACTGCATTCTTCAAAGTATTGCTAGGTGGCGCTGTTCTGGGAATTTTGTGTCGCTCCTATGGACTCTTTGGATAGGCAAGACGTAAAGAATGTGTCAAATGCACAGGTTTCCGTGTCGGTATTGAATTCGTGAAGAATAGGAGGCTCGTGTGCCTCTCCAATGGGAATAACATTGGCCATGTGGGCATCGCCATGACAACACTGTACAAAATAGGGCATAGGTGTCATTGGCTTTTTGAATCAGAATCCCATAAGCCATGTCTCTGCCAAAGCGCACACAATTTGGAGAAACTAATTTTTTGGACTCAATGCAAAAATATCTTTTCACTCTGGAGGGGGCGCTATAGTGTGCACGACCGAAGTTCTTATATTAATCCATTCAGATGTGAAGGGTCAGTAAGTGTTTCAATTTTGGTTGAAATCGGATTTAGTTTGTGCAAATAGGAGGCATTTTTGATGTCTGAAAATTTGCCCAAATAAAGGTCAAGTTTGGGGCTCCACTGGACGCAAACTGCAAAACGCAGCACAATTCTTTCAATAACTTTTGCTCCCCACCATGTGTAGATGAGTTGGAAGTGATCAGTAGCTCATTCGGACAAACGCCCTAGGAGGAGTTCGTTCAAATGCGACATGAGCGTAAACGCGCCCTCATTTTTCCACTCCAAATAGGGGACTTCCTGTTGGTCAGGGGGTGGGGCCACCATCAAGTTTTTTGCCGGCCATCACCTGAACAATGGCTGTGCCGAACGGCGTGCCTGTACGGCAAAGTTTGTTGAGGCTCAGACGCATCAAATGATTTTTTGAAATTTTGCAGGGGGCGCTGTTGTGTCATTTTGCATCAGCCACATTTGAAGCCCATATTTTCATCAATTTTTCACCGGACCGGATTTTTCGGTGATTTTTCTTTGACTTTTCGTGCATGTTCAGGGGGTCAAAAGCCTGTTTCCGAGGGAGGAAAGTGCTATAATAATAATAATAATAATAATAATAATTTTTACGGAAACAATATAGCCGATTTCGTTGTCCGCCCACCACACATTATACATTTTGGGAAAGCGCTGGCCGAGACCTATACGTTTGTCAGGGTCATTGATTGCTGTCGTATCTGTTGTGCGCGTGATTTGCCGACGGAGTGCCGCTGAGGTCCATTCTGCGTTGCAGAATCAATAGTCCCTACGCCATAAATGGCGCTCGGGCCTAATAAGGGTAACGCTTGCCCCTACGGCCACGAAATATACATTTTCGGAAAGCTCTGACCAAGGCGCATGTGACTGTCATGTTCGTTGGTCACTTCGGTGTATCCAGTGAGTATGAGTAAGGGATTAAATTCATATGTAGATTATGATGGCGCCAATGGCGTGGGACACACATTAACCCCTGCCGCGCCCACATCTTTCAAAATAGGATATGTCTATAATGCAATTTTTTACTCGTTGAAGTCATACGAATGTGCTTGTAATGTTTTCCAAAAAGAAAAATTAAACTGCATTCTTCAAAGTATTGCTAGGTGGCGCTGTTCTGGGAATTTTGTGTCGCTCCTATGGACTCTTTGGATAGGCAAGACGTAAAGAATGTGTCAAATGCACAGGTTTCCGTGTCGGTATTGAATTCGTGAAGAATAGGAGGCTCGTGTGCCTCTCCAATGGGAATAACATTGGCCATGTGGGCATCGCCATGACAACACTGTACAAAATAGGGCATAGGTGTCATTGGCTTTTTGAATCAGAATCCCATAAGCCATGTCTCTGCCAAAGCGCACACAATTTGGAGAAACTAATTTTTTGGACTCAATGCAAAAATATCTTTTCACTCTGGAGGGGGCGCTATAGTGTGCACGACCGAAGTTCTTATATTAATCCATTCAGATGTGAAGGGTCAGTAAGTGTTTCAATTTTGGTTGAAATCGGATTTAGTTTGTGCAAATAGGAGGCATTTTTGATGTCTGAAAATTTGCCCAAATAAAGGTCAAGTTTGGGGCTCCACTGGACGCAAACTGCAAAACGCAGCACAATTCTTTCAATAACTTTTGCTCCCCACCATGTGTAGATGAGTTGGAAGTGATCAGTAGCTCATTCGGACAAACGCCCTAGGAGGAGTTCGTTCAAATGCGACATGAGCGTAAACGCGCCCTCATTTTTCCACTCCAAATAGGGGACTTCCTGTTGGTCAGGGGGTGGGGCCACCATCAAGTTTTTTGCCGGCCATCACCTGAACAATGGCTGTGCCGAACGGCGTGCCTGTACGGCAAAGTTTGTTGAGGCTCAGACGCATCAAATGATTTTTTGAAATTTTGCAGGGGGCGCTGTTGTGTCATTTTGCATCAGCCACATTTGAAGCCCATATTTTCATCAATTTTTCACCGGACCGGATTTTTCGGTGATTTTTCTTTGACTTTTCGTGCATGTTCAGGGGGTCAAAAGCCTGTTTCCGAGGGAGGAAAGTGCTATAATAATAATAATAATAATAATAATAATTTTTACGGAAACAATATAGCCGATTTCGTTGTCCGCCCACCACACATTATACATTTTGGGAAAGCGCTGGCCGAGACCTATACGTTTGTCAGGGTCATTGATTGCTGTCGTATCTGTTGTGCGCGTGATTTGCCGACGGAGTGCCGCTGAGGTCCATTCTGCGTTGCAGAATCAATAGTCCCTACGCCATAAATGGCGCTCGGGCCTAATAAGGGTAACGCTTGCCCCTACGGCCACGAAATATACATTTTCGGAAAGCTCTGACCAAGGCGCATGTGACTGTCATGTTCGTTGGTCACTTCGGTGTATCCAGTGAGTATGAGTAAGGGATTAAATTCATATGTAGATTATGATGGCGCCAATGGCGTGGGACACACATTAACCCCTGCCGCGCCCACATCTTTCAAAATAGGATATGTCTATAATGCAATTTTTTACTCGTTGAAGTCATACGAATGTGCTTGTAATGTTTTCCAAAAAGAAAAATTAAACTGCATTCTTCAAAGTATTGCTAGGTGGCGCTGTTCTGGGAATTTTGTGTCGCTCCTATGGACTCTTTGGATAGGCAAGACGTAAAGAATGTGTCAAATGCACAGGTTTCCGTGTCGGTATTGAATTCGTGAAGAATAGGAGGCTCGTGTGCCTCTCCAATGGGAATAACATTGGCCATGTGGGCATCGCCATGACAACACTGTACAAAATAGGGCATAGGTGTCATTGGCTTTTTGAATCAGAATCCCATAAGCCATGTCTCTGCCAAAGCGCACACAATTTGGAGAAACTAATTTTTTGGACTCAATGCAAAAATATCTTTTCACTCTGGAGGGGGCGCTATAGTGTGCACGACCGAAGTTCTTATATTAATCCATTCAGATGTGAAGGGTCAGTAAGTGTTTCAATTTTGGTTGAAATCGGATTTAGTTTGTGCAAATAGGAGGCATTTTTGATGTCTGAAAATTTGCCCAAATAAAGGTCAAGTTTGGGGCTCCACTGGACGCAAACTGCAAAACGCAGCACAATTCTTTCAATAACTTTTGCTCCCCACCATGTGTAGATGAGTTGGAAGTGATCAGTAGCTCATTCGGACAAACGCCCTAGGAGGAGTTCGTTCAAATGCGACATGAGCGTAAACGCGCCCTCATTTTTCCACTCCAAATAGGGGACTTCCTGTTGGTCAGGGGGTGGGGCCACCATCAAGTTTTTTGCCGGCCATCACCTGAACAATGGCTGTGCCGAACGGCGTGCCTGTACGGCAAAGTTTGTTGAGGCTCAGACGCATCAAATGATTTTTTGAAATTTTGCAGGGGGCGCTGTTGTGTCATTTTGCATCAGCCACATTTGAAGCCCATATTTTCATCAATTTTTCACCGGACCGGATTTTTCGGTGATTTTTCTTTGACTTTTCGTGCATGTTCAGGGGGTCAAAAGCCTGTTTCCGAGGGAGGAAAGTGCTATAATAATAATAATAATAATAATAATAATTTTTACGGAAACAATATAGCCGATTTCGTTGTCCGCCCACCACACATTATACATTTTGGGAAAGCGCTGGCCGAGACCTATACGTTTGTCAGGGTCATTGATTGCTGTCGTATCTGTTGTGCGCGTGATTTGCCGACGGAGTGCCGCTGAGGTCCATTCTGCGTTGCAGAATCAATAGTCCCTACGCCATAAATGGCGCTCGGGCCTAATAAGGGTAACGCTTGCCCCTACGGCCACGAAATATACATTTTCGGAAAGCTCTGACCAAGGCGCATGTGACTGTCATGTTCGTTGGTCACTTCGGTGTATCCAGTGAGTATGAGTAAGGGATTAAATTCATATGTAGATTATGATGGCGCCAATGGCGTGGGACACACATTAACCCCTGCCGCGCCCACATCTTTCAAAATAGGATATGTCTATAATGCAATTTTTTACTCGTTGAAGTCATACGAATGTGCTTGTAATGTTTTCCAAAAAGAAAAATTAAACTGCATTCTTCAAAGTATTGCTAGGTGGCGCTGTTCTGGGAATTTTGTGTCGCTCCTATGGACTCTTTGGATAGGCAAGACGTAAAGAATGTGTCAAATGCACAGGTTTCCGTGTCGGTATTGAATTCGTGAAGAATAGGAGGCTCGTGTGCCTCTCCAATGGGAATAACATTGGCCATGTGGGCATCGCCATGACAACACTGTACAAAATAGGGCATAGGTGTCATTGGCTTTTTGAATCAGAATCCCATAAGCCATGTCTCTGCCAAAGCGCACACAATTTGGAGAAACTAATTTTTTGGACTCAATGCAAAAATATCTTTTCACTCTGGAGGGGGCGCTATAGTGTGCACGACCGAAGTTCTTATATTAATCCATTCAGATGTGAAGGGTCAGTAAGTGTTTCAATTTTGGTTGAAATCGGATTTAGTTTGTGCAAATAGGAGGCATTTTTGATGTCTGAAAATTTGCCCAAATAAAGGTCAAGTTTGGGGCTCCACTGGACGCAAACTGCAAAACGCAGCACAATTCTTTCAATAACTTTTGCTCCCCACCATGTGTAGATGAGTTGGAAGTGATCAGTAGCTCATTCGGACAAACGCCCTAGGAGGAGTTCGTTCAAATGCGACATGAGCGTAAACGCGCCCTCATTTTTCCACTCCAAATAGGGGACTTCCTGTTGGTCAGGGGGTGGGGCCACCATCAAGTTTTTTGCCGGCCATCACCTGAACAATGGCTGTGCCGAACGGCGTGCCTGTACGGCAAAGTTTGTTGAGGCTCAGACGCATCAAATGATTTTTTGAAATTTTGCAGGGGGCGCTGTTGTGTCATTTTGCATCAGCCACATTTGAAGCCCATATTTTCATCAATTTTTCACCGGACCGGATTTTTCGGTGATTTTTCTTTGACTTTTCGTGCATGTTCAGGGGGTCAAAAGCCTGTTTCCGAGGGAGGAAAGTGCTATAATAATAATAATAATAATAATAATAATTTTTACGGAAACAATATAGCCGATTTCGTTGTCCGCCCACCACACATTATACATTTTGGGAAAGCGCTGGCCGAGACCTATACGTTTGTCAGGGTCATTGATTGCTGTCGTATCTGTTGTGCGCGTGATTTGCCGACGGAGTGCCGCTGAGGTCCATTCTGCGTTGCAGAATCAATAGTCCCTACGCCATAAATGGCGCTCGGCGCCTAATAAGGGTAACGCTTGCCCCTACGGCCACGAAATATACATTTTCGGAAAGCTCTGACCAAGGCGCATGTGACTGTCATGTTCGTTGGTCACTTCGGTGTATCCAGTGAGTATGAGTAAGGGATTAAATTCATATGTAGATTATGATGGCGCCAATGGCGTGGGACACACATTAACCCCTGCCGCGCCCACATCTTTCAAAATAGGATATGTCTATAATGCAATTTTTTACTCGTTGAAGTCATACGAATGTGCTTGTAATGTTTTCCAAAAAGAAAAATTAAACTGCATTCTTCAAAGTATTGCTAGGTGGCGCTGTTCTGGGAATTTTGTGTCGCTCCTATGGACTCTTTGGATAGGCAAGACGTAAAGAATGTGTCAAATGCACAGGTTTCCGTGTCGGTATTGAATTCGTGAAGAATAGGAGGCTCGTGTGCCTCTCCAATGGGAATAACATTGGCCATGTGGGCATCGCCATGACAACACTGTACAAAATAGGGCATAGGTGTCATTGGCTTTTTGAATCAGAATCCCATAAGCCATGTCTCTGCCAAAGCGCACACAATTTGGAGAAACTAATTTTTTGGACTCAATGCAAAAATATCTTTTCACTCTGGAGGGGGCGCTATAGTGTGCACGACCGAAGTTCTTATATTAATCCATTCAGATGTGAAGGGTCAGTAAGTGTTTCAATTTTGGTTGAAATCGGATTTAGTTTGTGCAAATAGGAGGCATTTTTGATGTCTGAAAATTTGCCCAAATAAAGGTCAAGTTTGGGGCTCCACTGGACGCAAACTGCAAAACGCAGCACAATTCTTTCAATAACTTTTGCTCCCCACCATGTGTAGATGAGTTGGAAGTGATCAGTAGCTCATTCGGACAAACGCCCTAGGAGGAGTTCGTTCAAATGCGACATGAGCGTAAACGCGCCCTCATTTTTCCACTCCAAATAGGGGACTTCCTGTTGGTCAGGGGGTGGGGCCACCATCAAGTTTTTTGCCGGCCATCACCTGAACAATGGCTGTGCCGAACGGCGTGCCTGTACGGCAAAGTTTGTTGAGGCTCAGACGCATCAAATGATTTTTTGAAATTTTGCAGGGGGCGCTGTTGTGTCATTTTGCATCAGCCACATTTGAAGCCCATATTTTCATCAATTTTTCACCGGACCGGATTTTTCGGTGATTTTTCTTTGACTTTTCGTGCATGTTCAGGGGGTCAAAAGCCTGTTTCCGAGGGAGGAAAGTGCTATAATAATAATAATAATAATAATAATAATTTTTACGGAAACAATATAGCCGATTTCGTTGTCCGCCCACCACACATTATACATTTTGGGAAAGCGCTGGCCGAGACCTATACGTTTGTCAGGGTCATTGATTGCTGTCGTATCTGTTGTGCGCGTGATTTGCCGACGGAGTGCCGCTGAGGTCCATTCTGCGTTGCAGAATCAATAGTCCCTACGCCATAAATGGCGCTCGGGCCTAATAAGGGTAACGCTTGCCCCTACGGCCACGAAATATACATTTTCGGAAAGCTCTGACCAAGGCGCATGTGACTGTCATGTTCGTTGGTCACTTCGGTGTATCCAGTGAGTATGAGTAAGGGATTAAATTCATATGTAGATTATGATGGCGCCAATGGCGTGGGACACACATTAACCCCTGCCGCGCCCACATCTTTCAAAATAGGATATGTCTATAATGCAATTTTTTACTCGTTGAAGTCATACGAATGTGCTTGTAATGTTTTCCAAAAAGAAAAATTAAACTGCATTCTTCAAAGTATTGCTAGGTGGCGCTGTTCTGGGAATTTTGTGTCGCTCCTATGGACTCTTTGGATAGGCAAGACGTAAAGAATGTGTCAAATGCACAGGTTTCCGTGTCGGTATTGAATTCGTGAAGAATAGGAGGCTCGTGTGCCTCTCCAATGGGAATAACATTGGCCATGTGGGCATCGCCATGACAACACTGTACAAAATAGGGCATAGGTGTCATTGGCTTTTTGAATCAGAATCCCATAAGCCATGTCTCTGCCAAAGCGCACACAATTTGGAGAAACTAATTTTTTGGACTCAATGCAAAAATATCTTTTCACTCTGGAGGGGGCGCTATAGTGTGCACGACCGAAGTTCTTATATTAATCCATTCAGATGTGAAGGGTCAGTAAGTGTTTCAATTTTGGTTGAAATCGGATTTAGTTTGTGCAAATAGGAGGCATTTTTGATGTCTGAAAATTTGCCCAAATAAAGGTCAAGTTTGGGGCTCCACTGGACGCAAACTGCAAAACGCAGCACAATTCTTTCAATAACTTTTGCTCCCCACCATGTGTAGATGAGTTGGAAGTGATCAGTAGCTCATTCGGACAAACGCCCTAGGAGGAGTTCGTTCAAATGCGACATGAGCGTAAACGCGCCCTCATTTTTCCACTCCAAATAGGGGACTTCCTGTTGGTCAGGGGGTGGGGCCACCATCAAGTTTTTTGCCGGCCATCACCTGAACAATGGCTGTGCCGAACGGCGTGCCTGTACGGCAAAGTTTGTTGAGGCTCAGACGCATCAAATGATTTTTTGAAATTTTGCAGGGGGCGCTGTTGTGTCATTTTGCATCAGCCACATTTGAAGCCCATATTTTCATCAATTTTTCACCGGACCGGATTTTTCGGTGATTTTTCTTTGACTTTTCGTGCATGTTCAGGGGGTCAAAAGCCTGTTTCCGAGGGAGGAAAGTGCTATAATAATAATAATAATAATAATAATAATTTTTACGGAAACAATATAGCCGATTTCGTTGTCCGCCCACCACACATTATACATTTTGGGAAAGCGCTGGCCGAGACCTATACGTTTGTCAGGGTCATTGATTGCTGTCGTATCTGTTGTGCGCGTGATTTGCCGACGGAGTGCCGCTGAGGTCCATTCTGCGTTGCAGAATCAATAGTCCCTACGCCATAAATGGCGCTCGGGCCTAATAAGGGTAACGCTTGCCCCTACGGCCACGAAATATACATTTTCGGAAAGCTCTGACCAAGGCGCATGTGACTGTCATGTTCGTTGGTCACTTCGGTGTATCCAGTGAGTATGAGTAAGGGATTAAATTCATATGTAGATTATGATGGCGCCAATGGCGTGGGACACACATTAACCCCTGCCGCGCCCACA
>JAJBBP010000201.1:0-19897 GCA_021464625.1 Proterorhinus semilunaris | reverse complement strand
ATATCCAACCTTTCTGATGTTCGTTGTCAGTGGCTATGAAACTAGAAACCTTAGCGAGCACAACTCAACTTTATATCATTGCGTTGTGGCTTTCAAGTCAGTTACGCAGACGGATTGAACTGGTAGGAATTTTTTCAAAAAATTAAGTTCTCGTCCATTTTTTTATAAGCAAAATAATAATACATATTAAATTTTGTCATTTGTTTTGCTGTACCGTTTCATTACTTATGATACACTACTCATGAATATACAGGACGCAAAGCATTTATAGAATCTTTTCTTTCTTGCACTCGCAATTCCGCATTACACGTGACAATTCTTTCGCCACCATCGTCAGTAACAGGTACCCCACAACACCTTAACCCACAATACCGACAGCTAAGTCATAGAAAAGATTCAATGCGCGGAAAATTAAATATTCATATTTTTTCAACGTCCAGTTCTCGAACCGCCTGTTTCGAAATTGGTCTTTGCTATGTACCATCTTTTCACATGTCGAGTCAACGTGATACGTTTTATGCACCCCCGCTTTCATGTCGGAGCAAATTTAACAAATTACTGAACCCTTGGACAACGGAGATATTGGCAATACAAATTAGACCGAATGCGGTTGAAGCTTACTTTACGCGTTCCAGCAAACATTCACGTCAATCATAAATCAGATAGCGATAAAACATTGTGTCGCAGGGGCTCTGCTGATAATTACCGCTTTAGGAATTAACAGCTGTTTTGTCGGCACTGAGTCTTCGTACAAAACAGCTGCAACGTGTGTGCCAGCATATATGGAAAGATTTCGTTCCACGACAGAGCTTGGTCAAGTGGAACGAAAGTAATAACCAGTTGAAAGTTTCTTCACATTCGATATTTTTACGAATTCAAACACATCTGCAATAAATTCGGTCATACGAAGGTAGTTAAAAGCGCGTAAACAAAGCTACGAAACGCAGGAGTCAATATATATTTCTGCGAATCAGCACATCCGTTGCGCAACGAAAGCTGGAGACAGACATTGAAAAAGAGTAAACGACTCCACCAATTATCGAATGAAACATCCGAAAACTGAAGCCTGAGGTAAGTTGAACCACCCTAATTAAAACGCACCCACAAATCCAAGCAATCCAAGCACTTTAAGACAGGTAAAAACGCGCCATGACTTGACGTAGGATTGTTAAAACACGTTTAACCCCCTGATGAAGAAACACTTTGCGATTGGTGTACCGGAATGCGATTGGTGTACCGCTACCGTTTGATTTTTCAAATTAATCTCCGAGTAGCCGATAAAACCATTCTACATTTTCATACATATCGCTTAGGTCGTGGATACTGTTCAGATTGCGTTCCAGTGTTTATCAGAATCAACGTCAAAAATACAAATAAACCCATTATGGCCATTCAATTCCCATATGCAACATTTCTACATAAAATAAACATGACCCGAAGACTCTACCATTTCCCAAATTAGGATAAAAACACAAAAACTGGCCAACGCCGAGGAATATTTACGAGAGTTTAATAGTATTAAAACACTTTTTCAGAAGTAAACGGGCATCAGAATTCAGATTTTTACAATTACCAACAAATATATCTACAAGAACGTTCGTTCGTAAACATTGGCTACGCGGATTTTGTTGCGAAAAAATTGCGTAACTTCACTACTATAAGAAAATACAATCCTACTGCAAAACTGAACCATTTCCATTACCGTTCAGTCAAACGGCAACACTGCCATATAGAAGCTTTGGAAAACCGATACGCAAAATTTTGCATATCACAAGATATAAAGAGACGCGGGTAGTCAGTCACCTGTCATCGGAAGGTTCCGGCATGATGCATAGTTTAATTAGCATACATGAACACATGTTTTTCACGAGCATCCCAAATATGTTGTATGTACAGAAGCTTTTATTAAAATAATCAACCATAAAAAATGCCCAGTAAACCTTACCCCAAATTTTTAACCCTTCCTACAACATTTTCATGCATTCCAATTCTAACCTGAAATCGCAAATTGCGTATATTTTGTTGCCTGTCTGTCAATCAAGTAAATCAAGATGGGTAGGTTTATATGAGAAAGGATTGCAAGCTCAATTGGTTGGTACACGTTTTACACATTTACATAAAAACGGTCAACTACAACGGCATAATTTACAACACGACCTACCTGAATGATCTCTTGCAATGCAGCTAGCCTGTCTTTCCATATCGTGCTATTGTACCCCAAACAAAGCCTCTCGCCGATGATACTGGCGGTGTCAGTCTCCACCCCTTCATCCTGCAATAACAACAACATTACACTACAAAAGTACATCGAAGAGGATGCAGGGCTAACGGTCAGCTCTTCCTCGGTTTTCTTGGTTGGTTCCATTTTCGGCTTTTGAGTAGGTTTTGTAGCATCTGTCTGCGGCTTGACAATTTTCGGCTTCACCTGAAAATTCTGAATAGCAGCATATTGTTACATCAAGATTCATTTACAACAACAGCACGAGGCGCTTCTTTTGGAACCTTTGGGAGGTTGACAGGCGATGGTTCTTTGGTCACAGGAACACACTTCGTATGTTCCTCCATTCTAGGCATCGCTTTCTCTGCGAATTCTTTTATCTACACGATTTTTAAAAAACATGTCGCCAAGCTAACAGTTACGTGAAAATTACTCTTTTCATTTTCAAATGTCCTCAGCAAGTTCACCCATAAAAGGCTTGACTACACTTTCGCCCGCACATTTCCAGATGGCCCCAATCGCAGCCGCCGCAGCGTCCCGAACTTCAGGATCAGATTCATTTATATTCTACACACTTGTCATGTTATAGACCAATTTCAATACACATACACCCGACATACATACAACATACACCTTGATCAGGGGCCCGACGATGGTGTTAACGTTCTTCTTGTTGAAGACAGCTGGAGAGCAAAAAAGAAAGTAGCGAGACAAGAAGTTTGCAGTTTGCACTTTGACACCAGGACTCTTATTTGCCAACGCATGAATAGACTCTTCGGCCACTACATCGAACGTCACCTGCAGATGATGTTCAATAAAGGCGGAGAAAACATTTTCTCTACAGTTTTGGCAATGGCGTCGATCGCTTCTGTCAGACCTTCCACCACCACAGATTCCTTCTCTTTGAATTTTCCCAGCACAGCTGGAATACACTGAAAACAACTGGTGCGGATATGCAAACCACATTGTCGTTTACCATTCCAGAGAAAGGGGAAAATTGTTTACGAAGTCCTTTGGCCAAACCAGCCAGACATTTGCCGGCGGAAGCGACCACATTGACATTACTGTCTTTCGTAACAATCTAGAAAAACGCAGCTCCTTAGCGACGTATGGTGCTGAACCGTCGAGGCAAACATTCTTCAAAACGGCCACCAGTTCCCCATACTGGGCGCCGGCATCGAGTCGGGGATTTTCCGTCGGCAATTTCATTAAGATTTCCAACATCTCCTTCCGCTCATTCCATTTAGGCGATTTGAGAGTTTCAAAAAACTCTTTGGGCAGTTTCGGCAAAACATTGACGGGATCTAGCATGTCCCACACATCAACGGCTGCCTATGGTCAAAGAAGAATTTGAATAGAATGTGAATATTAAACTTAACTGCGCGTCAACAATTAGGGTCGAAAAGAGAAGTTAACGCTTGCGTTCGAAACAAATTTACATTTTTATTAAAACGGAAGTATTTCAGAATGAGCATCCAGAAAACCGGAAAAGCAGTGAAGATCAGCAATCCAATCAGATAAGTTGGTGCCACTTCGCAGCGTGTCCAAAAGAAGGAAATAAAAATCAGCCCGTTGCACCGGTTTAAGCATGAGCCAGGTCAGCTTTAATTTGCCTGCAGTAACGACCTTACTCAGTGTGTCGATTAACCAATCGCTTGTTGACCCGCCCCAAAGGCATTCCCTGACCTGGTCATGACCTGACCTGAGGCCCTGAAGAGAAGTATATATAGGCGTCCTGAAGATTAGGCGGGGGCTTCTTCTTCGTGCTTCCCTGCGTTCTTTGATTCGTGCGTTTTCCGCAGAACTAGTAAATTCCTTGCAACAAGCTATCGAGGCATCATGGCAATGCAACAAACTGCCGACAAATCACTTGACTTAAAGCTGATTCCTGAATTCGACGGATCGCCGAAAGAATCAGTGGTTGAATGGCTGGAAAAACTGGAGCTGGTGTGCCAACTTCGCGGAATCGCCGACATCGCAACAGTCATCCCACTGCGCCTTACCGGCGGTGCTTTCGCCGTATACCTGCAATTGTCTGGTGCGGAAAAATCGGACGTGAAGAAGGTGAAGAAGGCCCTTTTGGCCGCTTTCACGGTGGATCGATTTGTCGCCTACGACCAATTCATCGCGAGGAAGCTGGGCGCCGACGAATCGCCGGATGTTTTCTTGGCAGAACTACGGAGGCTAGCGACTTTGTTTGGTGGTATGTCAGAGGAAGCTCTGGCGTGTGCTTTTGTTGCCGGGATGCCAGAGAGCGTTCGCCAATTGCTCAGGGCCGGGTCACGCTTGGATGATCTCAGTTTAAGCCAAATCCTCGCCCGCGCCAGGGCGGTCATCGAGGATGAACGAACTGTGGATGCGACGGACGCGTGCTTCGGCGTAAGGAGAACTGGAGCAGGATTGCAAGTAGCTGGCCCTAGGCAACGATGCTATGCCTGCGGTGAACCAAATCACCTTGCCAGAGACTGCCTGGCCCGTCGGCGGGACGCTGACATCAGGGATCAGGTTGGTGGATGGACTCGTCGACCGCATGCGCGTACTCGCCGCAACAAGGGATTAGACAAAGTCTCTTCTTCGCAGCAGGGAAACGAAGACGGGGTGGAGGCGTCAGTGCCAGCCTCCACTCCCCGCAGTCATTGATTGAGGCACTGCCTACTATATGGATGAGTGTGGGTGGAGTGCGACGGAAGGTGTTGGTCGACACAGGAAGCTCAAGATGTGTCGCCCACATTTCGTGTTGCAGAACCTGGAGGAAAGAAAGCATCCGCGTAACCACGATGAGCGGCGAGGAGCTGCGATGCGAAGGCATAGGCGTAGTATGTCTGCAGTCAGCCGGGGGAGGCGAACTTGAAGTCGAAGCAATCGTAACCAGCGCCACGCCTCTCGGGTTTGAATTCATACTCGGTATGAACGGCATAGTGGCCCTCAGGGGTGTGACTGTGAGCGATCGTCGGCGCGTACGATTTGGACCGGCAGGTTCGGCGGTTTGCGCAGCCGCTAGCGCTGAGATCAAACTCGAAGAAAAGGACTTCACAGCCTCGTATTGTCCCTCTACGCGTTCCTGGACTGCTGCGTGGAAGTGGTCGGAAGGCGCGGAGCCTGGCATTCTGCAGAATACGGTGAAAGAGTTCCCGCCAGCGAATGGAATCAGAGCCTCATACGAAGAGGAGTTGGAGAAGTGGATCATGGATGGTTGGCTCGTGCCTTACGACGAGAGCCTGTACGGGCCGGCCAAAGGATTAATCCCCCTTATGGCTGTGGTTCAACGGAACAAGAAAAAGGTGCGGCCCGTGATGGACTTCAGAGAACTGAATGCCCACATGGAAACATTTACGGCTGACTCTGATGTGTGCACAGCTAAATTGCGCGAGTGGCGCAGACAGGGTGTCAACGTGTCCATTATTGACTTGAAGAAAGCATACCTGCAGATCCACATCGACAAAACCCTGTGGCCGTATCAAACCGTAGTATTCAAAGGCCGCAGATACTGTTTGACCCGCCTGGGCTTTGGCCTGAATGTAGCCCCGTTAGTGATGAGAGCCGTGCTGAATTGCGCGCTTTCTATGGACCCAGATGTGAAAAGAGGGACCTCGGCATACATTGATGACATTCTGGTAAATGAGAACGTCGTCAGTGCCAACCGCGTGGAACAGCATCTTCATCAGTATGGATTGTCATGCAAACCACACGAGCGTGTTCCCGACGGTGCTCGAGTCCTGGGCTTGAAGGTCTGGGGGGAGCACGGCGGATTGATGTGGAAAAGAGACAATGACGTCGGCGACGTGCCCAGTAGGCTAACTCGCCGATCAGTATTTTCCCATTGTGGAATGTTGATTGCCCACTTCCCTGTCTGCGGTTGGCTGAGGACTGCGACAGCTTTCATCAAGAGGAAGGTCAACGTCGCCACAGCACACTGGGATGATGAGGTGGAAGATGATGAAGTGAGAACTTTACTCTGGGAGATCTCAGACGCGGTGAAGGCGCGGGATCCAGTTCGAGGAAGATGGGATGTCTCGGGTCATGCGGCCAGGGTCTGGGTGGACGCCAGCTCACTGGCCATCGGCGTTGTTCTCGAAATCAATGATTTTATCGTGGAGGATGCGGCATGGCTGCGCCCGGACGATGCATCTCACATCAACATGGCTGAGCTCGATTCCGTCGTCAAAGGTCTCAACCTCGCTCTCTCTTGGCAGATGCAAAGAATTGAGTTAATGACGGACTCGTCGACGGTTCATCGATGGATTTCCGATGGCCTTTTGAGGGAAGGTCAGGTTGAGAACAAAAGCAGCTGGTGAAATGCTCATACGAAGACGAGTGGGCATGGTGTTGTCGCTGGTCAAGGAGTACGGTTTGAAACTTGACGTCACATTGGTCAGGTCTGCCAATAACAAAGCGGACGCCCTGACACGCGTGCCGCAGCGGTGGCAGAAACCTCCCGCGAACGATCTCGCACCTGTATGCGCAGCGACCATTGGCTCAAGTGTTGAGCGCTCAATCGCCCAAATACACCACACCGCGGGCCACCCTGGAGTAAAGCGAACGCTGTACTTCGTGAGGAGAGCTGACCCGACGGTATCCAAGCGTCAGGTGCGACAGGCTGTCGCCAGCTGCAACATTTGTCAATCCATCGACCCCGCGCCCATGAAGTGGAAACGAGGAAGTTTGGAAGCAAAAGAGGTGTGGCAGAGGCTTGGCATGGACGTCACCCATGTTAAGGGGCGTCCGTATCTAACTCTCGTCGACTGTGGGCCGTCAAGGTTCGCCGTCTGGCGACCGCTGAGGCGTCACGCCAGCGCGGACATTGTCGAACAGCTGGAAGCTGTGTTTCGCGAACGCGGAGCGCCGGAAGAACTGCTGACCGACAACGACACCGCGTTTCGGAGCAGGTTATTTGCTCTGTTCGCTACCAGGTGGGACGTGCGGATTCGGTACAGATGTGCATACGCTCCGTCAGGAAACGGGATAGCTGAGAGATGCCACCGAACCGTGAAAGTGATCGCCGCCAGGAAGGATTGTTCGATCACAGAGGCGGTGTACTTGTACAACGTCACTCCACGTGACGATTGCTCCGCATCAACCGCCCCAGCGAACGTGCTGTACAGGTACCGGGTCAGAGTCCAGGGTGTGGACCAGACAGCGGTAGAAGGAGCGAGAGAACGCGGCCCGTATGTTGCGGGCGACAAAGTCTGGGTAAAGCCACCGGGAAACCGGTGTGATTCTCGGTACTGCAAAGGCACCGTCACAGACGTGGTGTCCAGCCAAGCCGTCGAAGTAAACGGCGTTTCACGCCATGTTCGGGACCTCCGCCGCCGTGCGACCTCGTCAGAATCAGCCAACGGCAATCCTGACGAGGACGACACAGACGACAGCACGACTATCTGCTTCCCCTCACGTGAGGTCACAGAGGCAGTGGCGCCCTGTGGGGAGGCGCTTGAAGTCGAAGGCGATGGGCTCAGGCGGTCAACAAGGATCCGAAGGCCCGCTATCCGTGCGTGCTGTGATTAGGAGATCAGGGGGGAGTGTGTCGATTAACCAATCGCTTGTTGACCCGCCCCAAAGGCATTCCCTGACCTGGTCATGACCTGACCTGAGGTCCTGAAGAGAAGTATATATAGGCGTCCTGAAGATTAGGCGGGGGCTTCTTCTTCGTGCTTCCCTGCGTTCTTTGATTCGTGCGTTTTCCGCAGAACTAGTAAATTCCTTGCAACACTCAGGCTTCGTATTTGCTAAACCCGGAGGACAGGGCCAAAAGCCCATTTTAACTTGTTACCATCGTTATAAACAAAACACTACCGACTCCAACAAGATCAAATGCCAAATCGGTGTTTGCATGTGTAGCAGGTTAATGATCGGCAGGCATAATGGGAAGCGTAAGAAGGTGGTGTATCGTGTTCAGGGAGATAGAGTGAGACGATGCGAAGTAAAGCGTTCATTCAGAGTTGAGTCTTGTTGCACATGCGAAATAAAAAATCTTTGGAAATTTTCCTTAACAGCGCCTCTGTGGCGTTTGCTCGAAGCAGTTTAGTTCAGGTAAACAAACAAATTCAGAGTCTTGTTCAAAAGAATAGCAAACGGAACAAAAATCCGTTTAACATAGCTGCTGCTCAGAAACACCACAAGCACAACTTAGGAAAATGGGCAGCAATCGCGAAGAGCAGGAATTCATTATGGGCTCGACAGATTCAGTTGAACATCAAGTGGCTTCATTTCATTAGTTGTGCAACTAAAATAAAATTACAGAAAATTGTGAAACATGCAGCAGTGTTTGCAGAGCGTCCGATTCCAAAGCAAAGAAAATGCGTATGCACGTTCATACCATCAGCATAAGGCCATCAAAAGGTCGTTGTTGGCTCATCTTTTCATCCTTTCTAGTTCAGCCTGTTTGCAGATGAAAAAGAGCAATACCTACGCTGCAGGTGATCTCCTCACCGTCTGTCAGACACCCATGAATGGTGTTGGGCAGAAAATGGTGCCAACAATTATCGTTCGTAGCCCATCGTGTGGCAGCATGCCCGACGACGCTGCGCAGCTTGTTCCGCAAACGGTCTTGTCGTCATCATCATCATCATTGGAGGAGGTTTCCCATCCGCCTACGTCTTACGGAGAATTTGTGGCGAGTCGAAATAAATGGTACTATTTCTTCGCTTGTTCAATTAAAATTTCTTATTCAGACTTCTCTACACACAGCCAATTCCGATCAACCGGCCAGCACGTTTCTGTCGACGGATTCCAGCCCGCAACGATAGCACCAGTGAAATTTGTATTCCATTCGGCTTTTGCTTAATATTTCGTTTATCCCTTAGCCTTACATGGCAAACTTGTCACGAATTGAATCATGCTATTGTAACGCATTGATGTGCAGGTAGTCCGAGTGCGGAACGAGAAGATTACGGTAGGACAACGGGCTATGGCGTTTTGGCTGTTGGTCGCAATCGCTGCTTGCACCGTTCCTGTCTCACGGTATTTTTGGAACCTCTTACGCTACGCAGTAAACGATTGTATAATGACTGGCAAAGGCGCCAGTTACAATGGTGACAAGAGTGGGAACCCCGTGATGGCGTCTGTTCTTCGAATGGATCATGTGACATTCAGAGCCCCGGCGGTGTTTACTATAGGTACTGACGCCAGCGTGTGGCTCCCGCGTATGGAGGAGTACATGGAACAGAATGCGATCCCACGCGACCGATGGACCGGCGTTGCCCGTTCTTTCTTAAGCGATGACGTTTACGCTCAAGTTCTTCAGTGGCCTTTGACCGTCAATACACCTTTCGCTGAATTCGCTGCAATGTTCGCTGAACGCTATACTGTTGCGCAGTCGACCCTGGACGCCCGGGCCAGGTTTTTCACCCGACGACAACTGCCCGGTGAGTCATTGAACGCCTATAGTGATACCATGATGCTGCTCGCACGTAAAGCCAACTGCGACGACACGCTCATCAGAGACCAGTTTTACCTGGGCCTAAACAATGCAGAACTTAAGCGACAGCTGTACCCCAGCCGGAACGAACCTTGGCAGCAATTCTTGTCAATTGCTCGAGAAGCTGATCGAGCAAGCCAACTATTTCCCATCGACGTGAGTCATGCAGCGGCTGTGCCACTCATTGACACGAACGAACAAGCCCAACCAACGCCCATGCTGGATGATGAGCAAACGGATAATGAGCGCTGCGCAATCAATGCCCTCCGGGCCGAGGCGTCATCCGACATTGATCGACTGGCCGAAGCCTTGCACCGCGTCCTCATGGATCATATTCACGGCCCGGGCTTACAGCAAAATCAAAATGGGCGCGACCAACGGCGGCAAGGTGCTGCACAATCGCGTGAATCACGGTGCTATAACTGTGGCGGCCGAGGTCATCTATCCCGTCAATGCCCAAGTGAACAACAAAAGCAATCTCGCCGTCCGGGAAACGGCCAGCCCACGGCATAGGGAGCGTGCCGGCAGGGCGACATTCCACTCAGCTCCCAATACTACTCAGACAATCGCAACAACATGCCCATGTTGTTGCCTTCACCAAACCATCGTCTATATTTGTACATGCCAACGTGGCCGGCATTGACTCGCAACTGCTGCTCGACACCGGCGCCGCAGTAACTCTTATCCGTGACGACCTCTACAACAGTTTGTTACCTAAACCGAAATTGCAACCCGCGCACGTACGTTTGTTAGCCGCAAACGGTGACCCCCTTGACGTCCTTGGAACGTGCCGGTTGCCTATTTGGTTCGTCTCACAGCCCTTCGCCCATACGCTTTTCGTCGCCAGGAACCTCGCGTTCCCCGGCCTGCTGGGAGCAGATTTCCTACTGAAAAATGGGTGTGTAATTAACATGAATGCCAACATTTTGCGAATCGGCTCAACCGAAGTCCGTCTAGAACGCCCAAATCAGACATGTAGGCCTGATACTGCGCAACCATGTCGGGCGGTACTTCGGGACACTACGCTTCTCCCCGCTCAAAGTGAAATTTTGGTCTGCGCCTCATGTTCCACGATACCCGAACGCACTTCATGTGTCTTTTCACCATCGCCGATGCTAATGGACCGTCACGCCATCATCGCCGCAAATTCCCTGGGAACAGTGGTTAACGATAACACCATAGTGGTTAAACTATTAAACCCGGATTCCGCCCCAGTTACGCTGTACGCCGGGTCAACCATCGGCGACCTGACGCCCTTGTCCGAGGCTGACATTGCACGGTACATGAACAATGTCACCACTTCGACCGGCGCGACCGACCGGGATTACCGTCGAAAAATAGAGGAGATGCTTCCCTCAGCGGATGAGGTAGACGCCCAAAGTCGGAACGCGCTCCGATCAGTACTCTGGAAATACCGTCATTCTATTGCCACGTCTGACGAGGATCTCGGTCATACTGATCTCGCTTCCCACCGAATCGATACGCGGGACGCGGCGCCTGTAAAAGTGCCACCGCGGCGATTGCCGCCGGCCCAGCGTCAAGACGTACAGCGAATGATCACCGACATGCTCAGTCGTAACGTTATTGAACCAGCAAACAGCCCTTGGTCTGCGCCGATAGTTATCGTCCGGAAGAAGGATGGTTCTCCGAGATTCTGTGTTGATTTTCGTCGGCTGAACGATGTAACAATTAAAGACGCCCATCCATTGCCGCGTATCGACGATACACTGGAAGCACTCACCGGCGCCCGTTGGTTTTCTACACTGGATCTCTCCAGTGGCTATTGGCAAGTCCCTGTTGACGAAGCCGACCGGCCGAAAACTGCTTTTAGCACACCATTTGGACTGTACCAATTTCGGGTGATGCCGTTCGGCCTTTGTAACGCACCGGCTACGTTTCAACGGCTAATCGAAGTTGCACTCCGCGGGCTCACATGGTCCTCCTGCCTTGCGTACCTTGACGATATAATCGTTTATGGCCGGACACCGCAGGAACATACTGACCGCCTACAACAAGTGTTACAGCGCGTCGCAGAAACTGGCCTTAAACTAAAACCGGAGAAATGTCACCTCATGCAGAAAACCGTACGTTTCCTTGGTCACGTCTTGTCAGAGGAAGGTATCGCTACCGACGAAGAAAAGATCCACGCAGTACAAAAATGGCCTACACCTTGTTGCCCGTCAGAAGTTCGCCAATTCCTCGGCCTTGCTTCGTACTATCGTCGCTTTGTCGAAAATTTTTCGATGATCTCTGCGCCACTGAACTCACTCCTACGCAAGGCATCGAATTGGAAATGGACGGCCGACTGCCAGACGGCCTTCGACCAACTGAAACGTAAACTCTGTACCGCTCCTGTTTTAACGTTTCCTGATTTCAGTATTCCATTTATTGTTGATGTTGATGCCAGTGCTGACGGCATCGGTGCAGTTCTGTCTCAACTAGTTGATGGAGTTGAAAAAGTCGTAGCCTATGCAAGCCGCACATTAACCAAGGCCGAGCGTCGCTATTGCGTTACACGCAAAGAACTTTTGGCGCTGGTATGGTCCACTAAGGAGTTCCGGCCCTACCTTTACGGTCAGAAGTTTCACGTCCGCACCGATCACAGTTGCCTGCGTTGGCTACGCAATTTTAAAGAACCGGAAGGCCAGGTTGCTCGTTGGCTGGAGCAACTTGCCGAATTTGATTTCAATGTTCTCCATCGCCCGGGAAGAGTTCACTGCAACGCCGATGCTTTGTCACGCCAATGCTGTCCGCAATGTGGAATACCCGCTGCTAACGCAGCGATTCAGCCTGTTACAGTCATAGAAGCGTCAGATTCAAGTCGTCCGTCGATTGCTGACACACGAACATGGCGGGAAGCCCAAGCGGCTGACCCTACGTTGTCAACTGTCCAAAGTTGGATTACGACAAACAGGTGGCCCCGTCACTGCCCGCTAGCCTCAGAACCAGACCTACGGGCCTTCTGGAAGAGGACGAGAATGTTTTACGTGGACGAGACCGGCCTTCTACGCCACAGACGTGACGGATATGACAGGGACCATGCCGAGGATCAGCTGCTTGTCCCAAAAGCACTGAGAAATGATGTCCTCGAAGCTATGCATAACACTACATTTTGTGGTCACTTTGCTGCGCGTAGAACGTTGGACAGAATTCAGCGACGCTACTTTTGGCCATGTATGAAAAAGGCAGTGGACGCATGGTGTCGCGCCTGCCGTACATGTGCGGCACGAAATGAACCGACAAAGAGATCCAAGGCACCCTTACAGATACTGCAAACGTTCTTTCCCTTTCAAACGTTGGCAATGGATTTCCTGGGCCCATTGGAAACGACAGGTGATGGAAACCGATATGTTTTGGCTGTTTGCGACTATTTTTCTAAATGGACTGAAGCTTACCCTACGCGCTCTCAAACTGCGACGGAGGTTGCTGATGTGTTGATTAACAATTGGTTTTCACGCTTTGGCGCGCCTGACCGCCTCCATTCTGACCAAGGAAGAAGTTTTGAGGCCGCGGTAATCAGTGAAGTATGCAAAATTTTCGGTGTGAAAAAGTCACGGTCGTCACCGTACCACCCACAGGCCAATGGACTTGTGGAACGTGCAAATCAGACATTGTTGAATACGCTGTCAAAACTTTGTCATGAATCAAAAGACCGGGCATGGGACCAATTGTTACCGTTGGCGACAATGGCATATAATAGTGCTGTACACGAGACGACAGGGCAGTCCCCGTTTTGTATGTTGTTCGGCAGAGAAATGAATCTGCCATTGGACATAGCATTGGACGTACCACCGGAAAGGGCGTTTGACGTTAACGATTACATTGTCCAGCTGCGTAAAAATCTACAGAGGGTACGCGGCGCTGCGAGCGACCGATCCAGCCGTGAACAGATCCGCCATAAGGAGATCGCTGATCAGAAAGCAACGACGAGGCTGTTTGAAACCGATCAACTTGTTTGGCTCAAAGTTCCGCAGAAGAGCAAGTTAGATATGCGCTGGTCCGGCCCCTTTCGCGTGTTGAAACGAATCTGAGTCGAAACGTATCACATCCAAGACGTTGGGAAACCGCGTCGACGGTTGGTCGTCCACAGTGATCGGCTGAAGTTCTATCATGTCAATGGTGCTCAAGAAATGTTCAAGAGCGAAAGCAAAGCACAAGGAAGGACTGGGGACGTGGTCCGTACAACCTTGACTTTCGAAAAGCCTTCTGATAAACCCGCCCCAACGAAGCAGGTCATTGAAGAGGCCCCCCAACCACCAACTAATGGAAATTGTCCACGGCGGACTCGCCGACCGTCCCGACATCTCGCAGATTTCTTACGTTATTAAAAGGTCTGGGGACCGACCTCAACAAAGGAGAGGGCAGTGTAACGCATTGATGTGCAGGTAGTCCGAGTGCGGAACGAGAAGATTACGGTAGGACAACGGGCTATGGCGTTTTGGCTGTTGGTCGCAATCGCTGCTTGCACCGTTCCTGTCTCACGGTATTTTTGGAACCTCTTACGCTACGCAGTAAACGATTGTATAATGACTGGCAAAGGCGCCAGTTACACTATCATGCTTGAATAAATGGGCAAAGGGATTTCCCTACCAGATATAACGATATGCAAATGAAATTCCAGTTTTACAAATTTAATTTAAAAGCGTTTGCAAAGCATCCCGAGGGCAATTTACCAGCCTGGTGCATTTGGTCGATGACAAACAAATTAGTTACTCGTATTTTTAAATCAACATTGAATGTTTGATAATATTGTACGCTAAGGTAAAAAATATTCCGTCCGGTTTTGCTAGTGTTCTGACCAGTTGCTTTGCATGTGTTAGGGATACAAATTGCGAACCTGAAAACCATGTGTACTGTAACACATGTTTATACATTGTCAGACTTGGAAGGTGGTTCCAATTGAAATTGAGTGGGTCTTAGTTGTGCATTGTTTCAATACGCTTTTATGTGACTAATCGCTTGTGCACGCCGACCGCCTCACTGTTGGAGCCTGTCGCGTTGAAGTTTTCCCATCGTTTTCCTGGCGTTTTACAGATTGCAGGTTATCACCGTCTTGTTGGCTCCTTCGTCGGCTGGGTCGGACATTTTCATGAAAATGCTACTGCAGAAAGCAAGTGTTTGTCTGCATTTGCTGGTTGTTCCCAACTTGTTACGTTTCAGTACTTAAACGTTCGCGTTAAAAATCTACGCCCTCCTGACGCGAGTCAAACATGCGGGCAGCATTTCCTGGCATTCTCGAAACAATTTAATCTGCTATTCATCGCTTCGAGCGCTGGTACGTTTATTATGCTGGTTTGTGTGTTTACCTCCTTCGAAACATTTATTTTTGCCGTTCAACCACAAATCCATTCCTACTGTATTACGCAGGCAACGTTTCTCTCTTGTGTTTAAATGGTTTTCGTCTTACGTATATGTACTTGTTTTGTCCCGTCTATTTTATCGCCTGTTTGCTCCATGAACACTATTTTTGGCTTGGTAATGTATTTCCTTAAGAGGTCTTTTCCATTGTGTTTAGATCATGCCAATTTGATAGGCAATTTTTGCATATGATCGTCGGATAAGACGCGCCGGTAGAGTTGTAAAGCTTTTGCAGTTGTTTGCTTTATAAATGAATTAGCTGGCATTGCAGGTTAATTTCTTCAGTTGTACTAAACAACTTTGTAGCAATGCAAAATTGCCGGAATCTAATGTGTACTCCATTACAAGCCGTATTGTTTTTTTCATGCATATGTTTCTCCTAACATGTCCTTTATATGCTACTTGTTCTGAGACATATTCAAGAATTAGTGTTTGTAGGCGATTGCTGTACGTTTTTAGCAGCTGTTTCAACGAAATTCTATTTTTTCATTTGTATCCATGCATAAGTAATGTTTTGGTGTCATTTGTGTTTGCATGGAAAATGCAAAAATTGGTCTAATGTGACTTTACCCCCGATTTATCTAACGTCACACTTTGTTTTTTGGTTCAATAGGAACAATCTCGAAGCATTTTGTTTTACAGTGGTGCGAACGAAGCCGAAATCCAACTCGACAAAAGCCAATCTCGAAGCAGTTGACTCTTCATTATCCACGCGTCTCCGTGGGAAAACTAAACGACACAATCCCATTGCTTGGCTGCCGAAAAGTCCTCCTGAAAGTCCGAAGGTTAAAACAAAGAAACTTCGTCGACGCAGACCCGGCGTTGTAGCTTTGCGTGAAATACGAAAGTATCAACATTCTGTGGGTTTGTTGGTTCCGAGGAAGCCCTTGCAGCGTATCATTCGAGACATTTGTCTTACGGGGAGCAACAGTTCGATCCGGTGGAACCATGAAGCTTTGGAGGCTGTTCAAATAGCTACGGAGGATTATATGTGCAACGTGATGGCTGACATCAATACTAACTGCATCCACGCGAAACGCGTTACCATCATGCCGAAAGATCTACGATTGGCTATGAGTCGCTATGAGCACAACTATCCAAAGCACAATATTACGCTGGTAAGCTTCCTTCAACGTTTGCTATTGTTGATTCACTATCTTGGCCTCGTTCCGTTGCTTGAACGTTTTTCCTCCATGTTGCGAGTAGAAAACTAATCGATGTGGAGGCTAAAATTGGGCATTAAACAAACATTGAGTTAAACAAAAGTTCAATTCAAACTCTGTCGTTGTCCTTTTTCCATTCCTGCTGGAATCGTTTTTGTTTTACTCGCAACTCTTGTCACGTTAATGTCTTACTCCCAAAGCATCACATTAACATCCGAAATGTCGTCAGACTCAGTGCAAACGATGGCCTAGAATATAGTCGTTCCCGCCATTTGTTTAATCCACTACAAATCATTATCGCCATAATCTTTCTACATGGAAGTATATTTCTTAGTTCTGCTGTTCTTCTCAACGAAGCAGTACATGACGCAGTTGATTGTTATTTGCGTTTCCAGTTTTTTTATTTCACAGGTTGCATCGTTTCTATATGTTCCGTTGCAGGTTAATGAACAGAAAAATGAAAGTTTATTGACTCAAACTTAAGAAAATCTTCCTGTTTTCAGCAGAAATTTCTTCATGAAAGGTTGTGTCGACTAGAAATTAGTTATTCGAAGACGTCCGCTACGCAACGACTGCAATAACTAACTAGTCTTGGTGCCTTTGTTTTATTGTTTGACTTGTGAGCTTCGTTTTACTTGGTTCTTTTCTGTAATGACTAAAAATGGCAATTTAAATCTTCAGATTTGCAGGTAACAAAACATCCTGTTTGCATGTTTGCAATTCGCTGTGTCCTCCAGCACATCTACGTGTGTTAGTCGTCTTCGCATGAGTTGATGTTTCTCATCCGTTCCATTCTTATTCTTTTCATACCCTTTCACGGCTGTCAGACATTCCTTGAATCTACTTGTTCTCCGCGTTGTTGTGTATGTATGCTCGGTTGCAACTGCATCTGCCTCCATTTATATTGTCATATTTTTCATTCTTTTTGATTTGTTTTATGGTTCAATAGGAGTGTCAAATATGGCTTCAGGAAGACAAGCGGACATTTGAGCTGCGTGGGCTTTTCTGACCACTTCATCTAACAAGAAGTAAAATTACACAATCAAGTTACGCATAAAGGTGAGTACAAACCTTTGGCCCAGCTGGGGATTTTATCTCCTTTTACTGGCACAGGCGTTTCCGTTGAAGAAGCGTAGGAAGATATTTCGTACCTTAGTGTTTGCGTCAATGATGGCAACGTTTCCAGATTTGTCTTACCCCTTGGAAGTTTCGTCAAAAATGCTACTCGGTTGGCTTAAGTTGAACATATGGGTAGTTAAACTGCATTCTTCAATTTCTCTAGGATTCGGTCCGTCGTTGGTAAGCCACAGGAAATTCATTTTTTGCGAACCATTAAACATTTTCGACTAGGTTCAATTATACATTTCGCAGTGCATCGAAACGTAAATTTTCACATTAATGCAGGCTCACTTGCAATCCATTATCGCGCTCTGGATTCTGGTCTAAGCTGGTGACACATTAAGAAACAATTGGCACGGCAATGGGCGTCGACATAGACGGCGGCAAAAAGGCTATATGGTCTTTCAATTCTCCCTTGCAACGAACAGGAATCATCGATGGCATTGTCTGAAATACCACACAACGGCCACATGACTAAAATAATTAACCATGGCATGAATTCTGATTTACTCGAACAGCCAAATGTTGTTTTGCTGTTTTGTTGCTTTTTGTGGAAGGTATAACGTAAGACGACCTGTTCGTGTTACTTCCAAGCTTGCTGGTCTCCCACATGAAGAAAAGACTTTGTTCAGCAAAACAAAAGCCAGTTTTGCCGGGCTCACCTCAATTCTTCGGCTAGATGCTTGTTTCTTTTATTCAGCCAACTTACTGCAAACATTCTGTATGGCGTAACGGCACAAAATACAAAAAGACATACTTTGAAGGCAATTTCGTTTGAAGCATATGAGCCGTTCGTTCGGCCGCCAGCTTATGCTTTAAGGAAATTTCTCTCAACGTTTCTTCCCGGTCTTTTTTTACCTGCAAAATAAAACGTTAGGTCCACGCACAACTTTGTCAACACTCTTGTTTAGGACTTTAAAGATTTTCGAACTGGAGGCAATCGGTGTACGAAGACTGGCCTAAACTCAACGATTCAATAAATCCTGAAATTCCTAAACCACAAGTTCAGAAAGCTCCCTAATGAACAGTCCAATGTTACTCAGCAAAATGCAAAAATACATGCAATTTTGCCAACCCCGTGCAGCGACAAAGACCCACTTCAGGTTTATCTGTTCATTTAACAAGCTTAATTTAGCTGTCTTCATACTTCATCAACAACATGCAGGTACAAACGTATACATACACAATGTCCTGGCGCGTGAAGGATACACATTTAAAACATCGCCAGTCTCAGTTAAGAATGAAATCATGAATTCAAATCACTGTATGACATAAAAATACACGTTGACACCCACAATGCATTTCCAAACACCAGACACACATTAATGTTACTTGATGAAATTATCGAATTTCTTCGAATGTTCGTATGGACATGACTTGAAAAGACAGTGTTCGAAAATGAATATCTTCACCTATTCTTGAGCTGTCTTGCAAAAAACCAAAAAATGAAAAGGTGTAAACATAAAAAGCAGCTTTTTTCCTCACAAACATCGAAAAGTGTACGGAAATACGTATAAAAACTCGAAAACAAATCTCCAGATTAAACCAGATTAAGATTTCCGGAAAAGAAGAATTAGGCAAAACGTCGTCAAGTTACTCCATACGTGGTTTATACAGATTTCAAACACGTTTACGAAGCATTTCATTCGAGTACATTCTTCATCCTAAAATAAAATCGAAACGGTTTGGATAAAAACGCACTTGTCCTGCCGTGTCCGTAGTCAAAACAAAATGGTCTTGAAAACTTGAAAACTCAATATAATTATTCCATCAGACAGGATGAAAGCAGTGACTTTCTAACAACAGTATTCATTCCGTTGTATTCAACGAAGTTTTGTTGTTGCAAATTTTCCACTGATCGATTAGCGGTGCTCCTGGAAACCCTGTCGCGACTATTTCGCAGGGATGCAGAAACTCCATGAAACTACAATTGTCTTCGACTAATTCTCTATGCCTTTATCATTTACAGCAAAAAGATGTTCGATTGAGGAGCACGGTTTCCTGTCCGTTAACGGACAGGAAACCGTGCTCCTCAATCGAACTTCTTTTTTGCTGTAAATGATAAAAGCATTTGAAAAAACAATTGGAGACAATAACAAGCTTTCCTGCATCTGGTTAACCTTCCACGGCGATGAGTACCAGCATTCATAATGCGATGCAGAAATCAAGATTAAATCTTCGTTTCTCATCCTAAGGGTTCATACAGATGCCATCCATTTGCGAAATTCAGCTGAACCGCCTTTCTAAATAATTGATTACCAGGTATTCGCTTTTACAGATAACCAAATTCCAACTTTGAGCAGTTCAACAGACCTAGACGTACACGCCTGCACAGACATAATTTTAACGCAAACATTCTTATTTCCAAGAGAATCATACACCATCAAAACATTTCTAAGTATAAAAAAGACAATTAACTGCCCTGAAAACGGCTGCTTTTGATTTGAAAACTAATTAAAATATACGCAAGGCAATGCATCCATGTTTAGTAGAGGCTTTGAGAGTTGGAAATCTTACACGTCGGTAAAGAAACATCAGGCGTCGAAATTAACGTCGTTCATTAATTTGCATGTACAAATATTAACGCCATTTAGGGTTAAAATAACTACTGCACAACAAGTT
>JAJBBP010000200.1:17500-19987 GCA_021464625.1 Proterorhinus semilunaris | reverse complement strand
GCACCTAACCAACAGCTCCAGCCCGGTCATGACAGCTCCAGGCCTTGTCTAAGACCTCCAGCCCGGTCATGACAGCTCCAAGCCGGGTCTACCACCTCCAGCACCTAACCAACAGCTCCAGCCCGGTCATGACAGCTCCAGGCCTTGTCTAAGACCTCCAGCCCGGTCATGACAGCTCCAAGCCGGGTCTACCACCTCCAGCACCTAACCAACAGCTCCAGCCCGGTCATGACAGCTCCAGGCCTTGTCTAAGACCTCCAGCCCGGTCATGACAGCTCCAAGCCGGGTCTACCACCTCCAGCACCTAACCAACAGCTCCAGCCCGGTCATGACAGCTCCAGGCCTTGTCTAAGACCTCCAGCCCGGTCATGACAGCTCCAAGCCGGGTCTACCACCTCCAGCACCTAACCAACAGCTCCAGCCCGGTCATGACAGCTCCAGGCCTTGTCTAAGACCTCCAGCCCGGTCATGACAGCTCCAAGCCGGGTCTACCACCTCCAGCACCTAACCAACAGCTCCAGCCCGGTCATGACAGCTCCAGGCCTTGTCTAAGACCTCCAGCCCGGTCATGACAGCTCCAAGCCGGGTCTACCACCTCCAGCACCTAACCAACAGCTCCAGCCCGGTCATGACAGCTCCAGGCCTTGTCTAAGACCTCCAGCCCGGTCATGACAGCTCCAAGCCGGGTCTACCACCTCCAGCACCTAACCAACAGCTCCAGCCCGGTCATGACAGCTCCAGGCCTTGTCTAAGACCTCCAGCCCGGTCATGACAGCTCCAAGCCGGGTCTACCACCTCCAGCACCTAACCAACAGCTCCAGCCCGGTCATGACAGCTCCAGGCCTTGTCTAAGACCTCCAGCCCGGTCATGACAGCTCCAAGCCGGGTCTACCACCTCCAGCACCTAACCAACAGCTCCAGCCCGGTCATGACAGCTCCAGGCCTTGTCTAAGACCTCCAGCCCGGTCATGACAGCTCCAAGCCGGGTCTACCACCTCCAGCACCTAACCAACAGCTCCAGCCCGGTCATGACAGCTCCAGGCCTTGTCTAAGACCTCCAGCCCGGTCATGACAGCTCCAAGCCGGGTCTACCACCATCCAGCACCTAACCAACAGCTCCAGCCCGGTCATGACAGCTCCAGGCCTTGTCTAAGACCTCCAGCCCGGTCATGACAGCTCCAAGCCGGGTCTACCACCTCCAGCACCTAACCAACAGCTCCAGCCCGGTCATGACAGCTCCAGGCCTTGTCTAAGACCTCCAGCCCGGTCATGACAGCTCCAAGCCGGGTCTACCACCTCCAGCACCTAACCAACAGCTCCAGCCCGGTCATGACAGCTCCAGGCCTTGTCTAAGACCTCCAGCCCGGTCATGACAGCTCCAAGCCGGGTCTACCACCTCCAGCACCTAACCAACAGCTCCAGCCCGGTCATGACAGCTCCAGGCCTTGTCTAAGACCTCCAGCCCGGTCATGACAGCTCCAAGCCGGGTCTACCACCTCCAGCACCTAACCAACAGCTCCAGCCCGGTCATGACAGCTCCAGGCCTTGTCTAAGACCTCCAGCCCGGTCATGACAGCTCCAAGCCGGGTCTACCACCTCCAGCACCTAACCAACAGCTCCAGCCCGGTCATGACAGCTCCAGGCCTTGTCTAAGACCTCCAGCCCGGTCATGACAGCTCCAAGCCGGGTCTACCACCTCCAGCACCTAACCAACAGCTCCAGCCCGGTCATGACAGCTCCAGGCCTTGTCTAAGACCTCCAGCCCGGTCATGACAGCTCCAAGCCGGGTCTACCACCTCCAGCACCTAACCAACAGCTCCAGCCCGGTCATGACAGCTCCAGGCCTTGTCTAAGACCTCCAGCCCGGTCATGACAGCTCCAAGCCGGGTCTACCACCTCCAGCACCTAACCAACAGCTCCAGCCCGGTCATGACAGCTCCAGGCCTTGTCTAAGACCTCCAGCCCGGTCATGACAGCTCCAAGCCGGGTCTACCACCTCCAGCACCTAACCAACAGCTCCAGCCCGGTCATGACAGCTCCAGGCCTTGTCTAAGACCTCCAGCCCGGTCATGACAGCTCCAAGCCGGGTCTACCACCTCCAGCACCTAACCAACAGCTCCAGCCCGGTCATGACAGCTCCAGGCCTTGTCTAAGACCTCCAGCCCGGTCATGACAGCTCCAAGCCGGGTCTACCACCTCCAGCACCTAACCAACAGCTCCAGCCCGGTCATGACAGCTCCAGGCCTTGTCTAAGACCTCCAGCCCGGTCATGACAGCTCCAAGCCGGGTCTACCACCTCCAGCACCTAACCAACAGCTCCAGCCCGGTCATGACAGCTCCAGGCCTTGTCTAAGACCTCCAGCCCGGTCATGACAGCTCCAAGCCGGGTCTACCACCTCCAGCACCTAACCAACAGCTCCAGCCCGGTCATGACAGCTCCAGGCCTTGTCTAAGACCTCCAGCCCGGTCATGACAGCTCCAAGCCGG
>JAJBBP010000200.1:0-7500 GCA_021464625.1 Proterorhinus semilunaris | reverse complement strand
AGTGCGCTCAAGTCCTCAATCCGCAGTGCTCCGGAGCCGACCGCGCTGGAATAGAACCAGCCAGAGGCCCGGAGGTGGCGGATTTTGCATGCCCACAGGTCGAGCTGGGATCCCGGATCAAAAAGAACCAGGATTCTGACCATTTTCGATTTTTGAAAAAACGTCATTCCCAAAAACCGCCCGACTGTCCCTTGGCTCTGGGGGTGTATAGCCAATCCGCCCGGAGCAGGCGTCAAATGCCCGGAGATCGTCCCGGGCTTCCGCGCTGAAAACACTTAGTGCAAAAACCAGATCCGTGACCCTGATACTCAAAGAGTATCAGGGTCGCGGAATCGACTTTTGAGATTCGCACCTCCACGGGGTCCGGGCGGTCCCCCGCTACCCGCCTGGGGTACCACTCTTTCCGGGATTAAAAGCGTTTTTCTATTTTTTGGCATTTTTTTTCTCCGGCGGGTGCTGTACGCCTATAACTCCGCGGGGGGGCGAGCCACCGCGCGGACACGCACATCAGCGTGACCGGGGGACTCTCCCGGACCGGCCCGTGTCCACCTTTTGAAAGAATAACCCAGGACTCGGCGTCTGCTGCCGCGGGAAGGGGCGAGAACCTAGCGCTACGGAACTTTGAACCGTTAAAAGGGGCCTTTAACGGTGTCCCAGCGGCCCAATTCTGGCACAGGCGTGTGCGGGAGGCTCGGCTCTATAACCCTGACCACTTTTGGTTGTGTTTGAAAATCGATTACTACCCTTTAGAGCCGTTTTAAAAAATCCGCCCGAAGCAGCGTCAAATGCCCGGACCGTCCCGGGCATTGACGCTGCTTTGGGCGGACACTTAGTCTCTGGAGCAAGTTCCCAAGTTGCTCGTGTCGGCGGGGGGGGGCTGGGAGAGTACAACGGGAGTTACTCCGCGGGAAGGGAGAGTCCTGCGGCCCGGTCAGACACATCTCCGTGTTCGGGGGGTCGCCCTCTACCTGCCCGTGCCACTTGTTTTCGGATTAAAAGTCGTTTTCTATTTTTTTAGCAATTTCCATCTCCGGAGGGGGGGGGGCCTAGATAACTCCGCGGGGGAGAGGGCCACAGACCCGCCGCGCACATCTGCGTGCTCGTGGGACTCTCCCCTACCGGGCCATGTGCGTTTGGCGAAAGAATAAGCAGAGGGTGGGTGTCTGGAGCCAAGGGGAAGGTGAGACACTTGCGCCCCGGACATTGAAATCCGTCCAAAGTGGCAGTTACGGGCGTGTGAGCGGCCCGCCTGTGGCACCGGCGTGTTCGGGGGGCTCCCCTCTACAACCCTGGGATACTTTTAGTGTGGATTGAAAGTCGTTTTTGGGGGTGGGGGTTGGTTTGTTCCTGGGCTGTCCGAGGTGCTGAAGCCGAGCGCCGGCCTTAACCTCTTAACCCCCGCCTTCGCTGAGCGCACTAACCACGGTTTTGGCCCGAAATAAAGCTCTTTCGAGCTCCTCCACTGAACACAGACTCTTCACAAAGAGGACATCTCCTCCGCAGAGACTGAATGCGGGTCTAAATGGTAGATAAAGCGGCCCAGTGTGCCAGGCTCCAGGGCTTACAGCCATACTACCCTGAGCACGCCCGATCTCGTCTGATCTCGGAAGCTAAGCAGGGTCAGGCCTGGTTAGTACTTGGATGGGAGACCGCCTGGGAATACCAGGTGCTGTAAGCTTTTTCTTTTCTTTTTTTTTTACCTCCAGCCCAGGCAGCCGGGTCTAAGACCTGCAGCCCACTCGGGGCAGCTCCAAGCCGGGTCCAGCACCTAAACAAAAGCTCCAGGCAGCTGGGTCTAAGACCTGCAGCCCACTCGGGGCAGCTCCAAGCCGGGTCTACCACCTCCAGCACCTAACCAACAGCTCCAGCCCCGGTCATGACAGCTCCAGGCCTTGTCTAAGACCTCCAGCCCGGTCATGACAGCTCCAAGCCGGGTCTACCACCTCCAGCAACCTAACCAACAGCTCCAGCCCGGTCATGACAGCTCCAGGCCTTGTCTAAGACCTCCAGCCCGGTCATGACAGCTCCAAGCCGGGTCTACCACCTCCAGCACCTAACCAACAGCTCCAGCCCGGTCATGACAGCTCCAGGCCTTGTCTAAGACCTCCAGCCCGGTCATGACAGCTCCAAGCCGGGTCTACCACCTCCAGCACCTAACCAACAGCTCCAGCCCGGTCATGACAGCTCCAGGCCTTGTCTAAGACCTCCAGCCCGGTCATGACAGCTCCAAGCCGGGGTCTACCACCTCCAGCACCTAACCAACAGCTCCAGCCCGGTCATGACAGCTCCAGGCCTTGTCTAAGACCTCCAGCCCGGTCATGACAGCTCCAAGCCGGGTCTACCACCTCCAGCACCTAACCAACAGCTCCAGCCCGGTCATGACAGCTCCAGGCCTTGTCTAAGACCTCCAGCCCGGTCATGACAGCTCCAAGCCGGGTCTACCACCTCCAGCACCTAACCAACAGCTCCAGCCCGGTCATGACAGCTCCAGGCCTTGTCTAAGACCTCCAGCCCGGTCATGACAGCTCCAAGCCGGGTCTACCACCTCCAGCACCTAACCAACAGCTCCAGCCCTGTCATGACAGCTCCAGTCCTTGTCTAAGACCTCCAGCCCGGTCATGACAGCTCCAAGCCGGGTCTACCACCTCCAGCACCTAACCAACAGCTCCAGCCCGGTCATGACAGCTCCAGGCCTTGTCTAAGACCTCCAGCCCGGTCATGACAGCTCCAAGCCGGGTCTACCACCTCCAGCACCTAACCAACAGCTCCAGCCCGGTCATGACAGCTCAGGCCTTGTCTAAGACCTCCAGCCCGGTCATGACAGCTCCAAGCCGGGTCTACCACCTCCAGCACCTAACCAACAGCTCCAGCCCGGTCATGACAGCTCCAGGCCTTGTCTAAGACCTCCAGCCCGGTCATGACAGCTCCAAGCCGGTCTACCACCTCCAGCACCTAACCAACAGCTCCAGCCCGGTCATGACAGCTCCAGGCCTTGTCTAAGACCTCCAGCCCGGTCATGACAGCTCCAAGCCGGGGTCTACCACCTCCAGCACCTAACCAACAGCTCCAGCCCGGTCATGACAGCTCCAGGCCTTGTCTAAGACCTCCAGCCCGGTCATGACAGCTCCAAGCCGGGTCTACCACCTCCAGCACCTAACCAACAGCTCCAGGCCGGTCATGACAGCTCCAGGCCTTGTCTAAGACCTCCAGCCCGGTCATGACAGCTCCAAGCCGGGTCTACCACCTCCAGCACCTAACCAACAGCTCCAGCCCGGTCATGACAGCTCCAGGCCTTGTCTAAGACCTCCAGCCCGGTCATGACAGCTCCAAGCCGGGTCTACACACCTCCAGCACCTAACCAACAGCTCCAGCCCGGTCATGACAGCTCCAGGCCTTGTCTAAGACCTCCAGCCCGGTCATGACAGCTCCAAGCCGGGTCTACCACCTCCAGCACCTAACCAACAGCTCCAGCCCGGTCATGACAGCTCCAGGCCTTGTCTAAGACCTCCAGCCCGGTCATGACAGCTCCAAGCCGGGTCTACCACCTCCAGCACCTAACCAACAGCTCCAGCCCGGTCATGACAGCTCCAGGCCTTGTCTAAGACCTCCAGCCCGGTCATGACAGCTCCAAGCCGGGTCTACCACCTCCAGCACCTAACCAACAGCTCCAGCCCGGTCATGACAGCTCCAGGCCTTGTCTAAGACCTCCAGCCCGGTCATGACAGCTCCAAGCCGGGTCTACCCCACCCTCCAGCACCTAACCAACAGCTCCAGCCGGTCATGACAGCTCCAGGCCTTGTCTAAGACCTCCAGCCCGGTCATGACAGCTCCAAGCCGGGGTCTACCACCTCCAGCACCTAACCAACAGCTCCAGCCCGGTCATGACAGCTCCAGGCCTTGTCTAAGACCTCCAGCCCGGTCATGACAGCTCCAAGCCGGGTCTACCACCTCCAGCACCTAACCAACAGCTCCAGCCCGGTCATGACAGCTCCAGGCCTTGTCTAAGACCTCCAGCCCGGTCATGACAGCTCCAAGCCGGGTCTACCACCTCCAGCACCTAACCAACAGCTCCAGCCCGGTCATGACAGCTCCAGGCCTTGTCTAAGACCTCCAGCCCGGTCATGACAGCTCCAAGCCGGGTCTACCACCTCCAGCACCTAACCAACAGCTCCAGCCCGGTCATGACAGCTCCAGGCCTTGTCTAAGACCTCCAGCCCGGTCATGACAGCTCCAAGCCGGGTCTACCACCTCCAGCACCTAACCAACAGCTCCAGCCCGGTCATGACAGCTCCAGGCCTTGTCTAAGACCTCCAGCCCGGTCATGACAGCTCCAAGCCGGGTCTACCACCTCCAGCACCTAACCAACAGCTCCAGCCCGGTCATGACAGCTCCAGGCCTTGTCTAAGACCTCCAGCCCGGTCATGACAGCTCCAAGCCGGGTCTACCACCTCCAGCACCTAACCAACAGCTCCAGCCCGGTCATGACAGCTCCAGGCCTTGTCTAAGACCTCCAGCCCGGTCATGACAGCTCCAAGCCGGGTCTACCACCTCCAGCACCTAACCAACAGCTCCAGCCCGGTCATGACAGCTCCAGGCCTTGTCTAAGACCTCCAGCCCGGTCATGACAGCTCCAAGCCGGGTCTACCACCTCCAGCACCTAACCAACAGCTCCAGCCCGGTCATGACAGCTCCAGGCCTTGTCTAAGACCTCCAGCCCGGTCATGACAGCTCCAAGCCGGGTCTACCACCTCCAGCACCTAACCAACAGCTCCAGCCCGGTCATGACAGCTCCAGGCCTTGTCTAAGACCTCCAGCCCGGTCATGACAGCTCCAAGCCGGGTCTACCACCTCCAGCACCTAACCAACAGCTCCAGCCCGGTCATGACAGCTCCAGGCCTTGTCTAAGACCTCCAGCCCGGTCATGACAGCTCCAAGCCGGGTCTACCACCTCCAGCACCTAACCAACAGCTCCAGCCCGGTCATGACAGCTCCAGGCCTTGTCTAAGACCTCCAGCCCGGTCATGACAGCTCCAAGCCGGGTCTACCACCTCCAGCACCTAACCAACAGCTCCAGCCCGGTCATGACAGCTCCAGGCCTTGTCTAAGACCTCCAGCCCGGTCATGACAGCTCCAAGACGGGTCTACCACCTCCAGCACCTAACCAACAGCTACAGCCCGGTCATGACAGCTCCAGGCCTTGTCTAAGACCTCCAGCCCGGTCATGACAGCTCCAAGCGGGTCTACCACCTCCAGCACCTAACCAACAGCTCCAGCCCGGTCATGACAGCTCCAGGCCTTGTCTAAGACCTCCAGCCCGGTCATGACAGCTCCAAGCCGGGGTCTACCACCTCCAGCACCTAACCAACAGCTCCAGCCGGTCATGACAGCTCCAGGCCTTGTCTAAGACCTCCAGGCCCGGTCATGACAGCTCCAAGCCGGGTCTACCACCTCCAGCACCTAACCAACAGCTCCAGCCCGGTCATGACAGCTCCAGGCCTTGTCTAAGACCTCCAGCCCGGTCATGACAGCTCCAAGCCGGGTCTACCACCTCCAGCACCTAACCAACAGCTCCAGCCCGGTCATGACAGCTCCAGTCCTTGTCTAAGACCTCCAGCCCGGTCATGACAGCTCCAAGCCGGGTCTACCACCTCCAGCACCTAACCAACAGCTCCAGCCCGGTCATGACAGCTCCAGGCCTTGTCTAAGACCTCCAGCCCGGTCATGACAGCTCCAAGCCGGGTCTACCACCTCCAGCACCTAACCAACAGCTCCAGCCCGGTCATGACAGCTCCAGGCCTTGTCTAAGACCTCCAGCCCGGTCATGACAGCTCCAAGCCGGGTCTACCACCTCCAGCACCTAACCAACAGCTCCAGCCCGGTCATGACAGCTCCAGGCCTTGTCTAAGACCTCCAGCCCGGTCATGACAGCTCCAAGCCGGGTCTACCACCTCCAGCACCTAACCAACAGCTCCAGCCCGGTCATGACAGCTCCAGGCCTTGTCTAAGACCTCCAGCCCGGTCATGACAGCTCCAAGCCGGGTCTACCACCTCCAGCACCTAACCAACAGCTCCAGCCCGGTCATGACAGCTCCAGGCCTTGTCTAAGACCTCCAGGCCCGGTCATGACAGCTCCAAGCCGGGTCTACCACCTCCAGCACCTAACCAACAGCTCCAGCCCGGTCATGACAGCTCCAGGCCTTGTCTAAGACCTCCAGCCCGGTCATGACAGCTCCAAGCCGGGTCTACCACCTCCAGCACCTAACCAACAGCTCCAGCCCGGTCATGACAGCTCCAGGCCTTGTCTAAGACCTCCAGCCCGGTCATGACAGCTCCAAGCCGGGTCTACCACCTCCAGCACCTAACCAACAGCTCCAGCCCGGTCATGACAGCTACCAGGCCTTGTCTAAGACCTCCAGCCCGGTCATGACAGCTCCAAGCCGGGTCTACCACCTCCAGCACCTAACCAACAGCTCCAGCCCGGTCATGACAGCTCCAGGCCTTGTCTAAGACCTCCAGCCAGGTCATGACAGCTCCAAGCCGGGTCTACCACCTCCAGCACCTAACCAACAGCTCCAGCCCGGTCATGACAGCTCCAGGCCTTGTCTAAGACCTCCAGCCCGGTCATGACAGCTCCAAGCCGGGTCTAACCACCTCCAGCACCTAACCAACAGCTCCAGCCCGGTCATGACAGCTCCAGGCCTTGTCTAAGACCTCCAGCCCGGTCATGACAGCTCCAAGCCGGGTCTACCACCTCCAGCACCTAACCAACAGCTCCAGCCCGGTCATGACAGCTCCAGGCCTTGTCTAAGACCTCCAGCCCGGTCATGACAGCTCCAAGCCGGGTCTAACCACCTCCAGCACCTAACCACCTCTTGACAGCTCCAGGCCTTGTCTAAGACCTCCAGCCCGGTCATGACAGCTCCAAGCCGGGTCTACCACCTCCAGCACCTAACCAACAGCTCCAGCCCGGTCATGACAGCTCCAGGCCTTGTCTAAGACCTCCAGCCCGGTCATGACAGCTCCAAGCCGGGTCTACCACCTCCAGCACCTAACCAACAGCTCCAGCCCGGTCATGACAGCTCCAGGCCTTGTCTAAGACCTCCAGCCCGGTCATGACAGCTCCAAGCCGGGTCTACCACCTCCAGCACCTAACCAACAGCTCCAGCCCGGTCATGACAGCTCCAGGCCTTGTCTAAGACCTCCAGCCCGGTCATGACAGCTCCAAGCCGGGTCTACCACCTCCAGCACCTAACCAACAGCTCCAGCCCGGTCATGACAGCTCCAGGCCTTGTCTAAGACCTCCAGCCCGGTCATGACAGCTCCAAGCCGGGTCTACCACCTCCAGCACCTAACCAACAGCTCCAGCCCGGTCATGACAGCTCCAGGCCTTGTCTAAGACCTCCAGCCCGGTCATGACAGCTCCAAGCCGGGTCTACCACCTCCAGCACCTAACCAACAGCTCCAGCCCGGTCATGACAGCTCCAGGCCTTGTCTAAGACC
>JAJBBP010000199.1:0-19999 GCA_021464625.1 Proterorhinus semilunaris | reverse complement strand
GTATCACACATGGATCTGCACTGCCCCATTTGAACATACTGTTTGCAAAGTTTGTTATGTTGGATTCAATCCAGTTGAAAGCAATGCTTCTTATCCCATATTTTTGTAGTTTGTTCAGGAGTATATTGTGATCCATAGTGTCGAAAGCCGCCTTAAAGCAATAGGCCACCGTTTTTACATACTGAGATATGTTCTTACCTGAGCTTTGACGAGTTTATTTGTACCTGTCTGGTCTCCACGTGTGCCTCCCGTAACGTAAACACAGCACAGACGGCGTTAGCATTTAGCCTCTCTCTTCTCCTCTATAGCTCCAAACGAGGTGAAGATAGAAGCTACCAAACTCTTCCACGTTTTCCCTATTTAAATATGGTTACGTGAAGTGTTACACACTATAAAGTATAATTACACAAAATTAAACAATGTGGATTTTCTAAGCGGATAAAAAGGTGAACTACATTGTAAGGCGTAATAATACCAAGAGTAGACTGTGTGTAAGTTCTCAGTCGTACAGGATCTTCAATGAAGGTACTTGATTCATCTTCTGTACTTCTGTTCTCAAGAGTAATTCGGCATCCGCACAGTAAAGTGAAGATATCACTATCAATGTAGACATTGTTGTCATTTAAAATATTGTGTTCATCTATAAATGCGTCTAGTCGAGTTGTGTAGAGCTTTCCTAATATTTTTGAGAATGTAGGTAGTATTGAGATATGTCTGTAATTAGAGAATTGAGTTTTGTCACAATTTTTATAGATGGAAATAACTTTAGCCATTTTCATTAAATCTGGAAATTTACCAATTTTGAAAGACAAATTAAAAATATGGCATAGCGTTGACGATGTGATCGATGACCTGTTTAACAATACTCATCTACCTCGTCACAGTCCAAGGATTTCTTATTTATGACATTTCTAACTATATCATTTATTGCTTGTCCTGTTGTTGACGTAAGAAACCTTGTATTTGGGTTTTCCTGGACACAGTTATAATTCTAATTTGTGCCTGGTGGAGTTATTGAGGAGGATAATTGGGGTCCTATGCTTATGATGTATTTATTGAACTCGCTCACAATTTCATTTGGATTTTCAATTTTCTGACTATTTGACATAAAGCTCTGTGGTAATACATTTCCTTTTGAGGTCCTTCGAAGTACATAATTTATTGTACACCGGAGAGCTTTAGTGTTTGCAAAAAAAATTCTTATAGTGCACTACTGAAAAAAATAAGACCGTTTTTGTATCTTTTGTACTTATTGTCAGATTCACTTGTTCTTCTGTTAAAAAAGACTTTGTATAGAGAATTCTTTTTCTTGCATGCATTTGCTAAACCCGTATCCAGGGACTCATTATCTTTTTCTTTTTACAATTGCTTTCTATTTTTGGGCAGTGCAGGTCATAGAGGGTCATGAAAGTTCTTAAGAAGATATTATAAGCTGCATCTACATTGGTTTCTTCCAAGGGAGATTTCCAGTTTGTTTCAGCTAAACTGACTTTAAAGGCGTCTAGCGAGTTATCATTTAACAATCTAATAAATTTAGTGACAAGAGTTTTTTCATCTTTAGTTTTCCTATTTTAGGTTATACAGAAAAAACACAGGTAGGTGATCACTTACATCCGTTACTAGAATCCCACTTGGAAGGTCTTTGCTGAGAACATTGTAAATATATTATGAATTGGTGAGCAACTGTGTGGAGTTATTCGTGTTGGCCTGGTTATTTTAGGATACAGAGATGGACTGTATAGAGTATTTAAGAAGCTTTCCGAGGGCCTGTGAGTTTTTATTTTAAGTAAATCAATGTTAAAATCTCCACAAATAAACACTTCCTTTTGTCCCAAATTTGAAAATAATCCCTCCATATAATCTGTGAAGATGTCAATTTTGGATCCAGGTGTTCCGTAGATGCATCTTATTAACATGTTTTTCCTTTTTTCAAAACACAGTTCCACAGTGAGACTTTCCATAAGGATATAGTTAGTCATATTTTCAACATCTTTTGTCTGCATGCCATTATTAACATATAGCGCAACCCCACCCCCTATTTTGTGATTTCTGTTTACTTTAAAAATTTCATATCCTTTTATGATGAAGGTATCAGGTTTGTTATAATTTAGCCATGTTTCTGAAATTGCTAGAACATCAAAGGGGGTGAATTGGTCTAAGTACTCGGTTATGTTCTCGAAATTTGCATACAGACTCCGACTGTTTAGGTGAATCACAGATGAGGTTTCCTTCTGGTTCATTTTATTTTGAATTTCACAGTCCTTATAGTATTTGTACATACTGTTTATATTATTGTAGACGTTTGTATCAGGATCCAGTTCAGTTGTTTGGTTTATGTTTTGTTCAGCGAAGATCGGCGTATTGAGTTCAACGTCTCATTTATAGAATCATCTCTACGTGAGTCGTTTTCAGATGACGATTCATTGTAGGAACTGTCAGTCATAACAGTGATTTAGGGAATGTCAATGGGGCACGTTACCTCTTTTGTGTTTTTCCAAGTCACGCACATCTTTTATCCATAAATGTCCTCTTCTGGGGAGCCGTTCAGTTTTATGAATATTCTGCAGTTTGCTGTCCATGTATCCTGAATTTTCCTTTCTTTCTTCAGCAAACGTGCTTCCTTTGCAATGTATGCATTTTTCTTGGTCAAATGTTCATTTAGGTACACATTTGTTTGAGTTTTTGACCCCGTTTGAGCGCTGCAGTCTCTTTTTTTTTCTGTTTATGAACCACACTATGACAACACTTGGACGTTGGTTCTACATCTTCCAACAAGACAAAACCTAGTCCAGATGCCTGCCTTTTGAAACCTTGCGTGTGCTACAAAATGTAACTGTAACCATATTTCCTGCCCCCTCTGTTCAGCTGTGTGTAAAAAAAAAAAAAAAAAAAAAAAACGCGAGTGTCACTTTTGAATGACTCGTCTGTCTTGTGTTTCAGGTGTCGGCCTGGGGAGGATACGTCTTCATTATAAATCTGATCCCTCTTCATGTGTTTGTGCTGCTGCTCATGCAACGCTACAGCCGCCGCGTCTACATCGGTGAGACTCAACGCCGTCACATACAAACCCGCATCAGCTACAGACGAGCGCTCGACATCACGCACATCTAAATCAACTACCCGTATAAATGCCTTCTGTGTCGGCAGGAGAGAGTCCATGTGGTCAGAGGAGCGAGACGCATACACTCTAGGCCCATGTATGACGACCAGTCCTTAAACACGTGAAGAAGCTGCGTGTTTTGTGGTGAAATGTTGGCATTTAACCCAAAAGGCGCCGCAGTTGCAAAAAAATGTGATTTTATTGAAAACGACAGGTTCGCGTACAAATGTTTCCTCCAGAACTCTGTTGGGGGTTTATGAGGAGCTCATTTTTTTTTTTTTTTTTACTTTATTTTATAGATGTCTCAAAAAGTATAACAATCAAATCAAATCTGGTGCCTAAAGGACTAAGTCAAGATGATCCAACATCATAATATTTTTCTTCTGAACTTGATCTTCACGTTAAAAAAAAACATACATGAGGATCCAGTTCAGAACAATACTATGATATTGTTCTGATATGTTGTATCATATCCATAGACATATTAGTTGACCATCATTCCTCACTCTTCCCAAATTTGCATAGATTTTTCTCCGCCGACAGATTACATTTCTATAAAGGGCCAAAAGGCGGGTACTTGGTGCAATAACACGCCTCCACAGTTCTACAGGGCTTATCAATCAAAGCCCAAAACTAAATCTTTAAAAATCCATGTATTGAGTGGTTAAAAACATGCTCTACTCCTCTCTCTGGTGTCACTGAAGGAAACTATTTTTAGAAACAATAAAACTCTTAGGAGCCAGCCTAAGTTCCGTCCCCATAGGATTCCACATTACAGCTTGCCTTCTGGAGTCACCACTAGCCACCAGGCGGCTGTGGATATCACAGCAATGTCAGCACCCAGCCATGAGGATTAAAAAGAATTGCTTTCCTCGCGCATTGGCTGTGTCCCACAAGATGCAAATGTGGGCCTTTGCACATGAGAGTGCATACAGTGGGGAAAACCGTATTTGGCCAAAATCCAATAGAAAGTGGGAAACTGACAAAATACTTTTTTTCCCCACTGTAGGTGACATTTCCAGAGTCACAAAGCAATCTCCGCCCAAATAATGGAGTCTCGGACCCTGCCTGTCAAGATGATCCAGTTGTGTTTGATTTATTGGACTCCGGGTTAATATACCTGGATGTTTTAGCTCGCCAGAGTGTTTGTACTACAGATTACATCACTGTTGAGGAAAAAAAGCAAAAAGAATAGTCGTGATTGATCCTTTACAGCAGTTATTATTAGATGAGATAAGATAAGATAGCCTTTATTGATCTCACAATGGAGAAATGTACATGTTACATTCAGCTCTTAGAAACACTCAGGGTGGCAGGAAATGTGAAAAAATAAATAAAATAAATAGTAAATAGTGGTAATCTTATATACATTGACTACCAAGGACTTTGTGGGGACAAAGATAGATTTTAGAGTCGCATAGTTGTGAGAATTTTGGCAAGCAACTAGACATGCTTGAATGTAAGCTATAATAATGTAAAAATAATTAACTTACTTTATATGACAACCATTTTTATGTATCCGACTCCAAAAAAAGATAAGAACGTAAGAACATTTAATTAGTTAAGTTTGACAAGATGATATCTATGAAGTAAATGAATAAAAGTTATATTTTGACTTCTGGAGCCAATTATATTTGATGGAATGATTGCTCCGCTGAGGGGGTAGATGCTAAATCACATTAACTTGATTTCTAATTTAGTGCAGTGTCAGAGATGGCATATCATTTCATTTAACAGTTTCTTAACGACCAGGCTGCGTGAAGGTTAGTCGGGATGTTTGCACCCCAGGCTGCTCAAACTGTGTCTTTGGGGACTCTGCAGATGGTGGAAAAGAGAAAGGGAAGAAAATTAAATGCACAAATAAATATGTAGCATTTCTAAAAGCCAGAATTGTGATGTTACACACTATAACTCTGTCAAACCTCAAAATGTTTTTATCATAAGTTGAAGTATTTTTATTGGGGCCACAGCTTGTCTTTACAGGTGGAAGGTGGGTACTGAAGCTATACACTAGGAGAACCACTGCTATAGACACATGTTGGTAAAAGTTCTTCTTTAAATGCACTTTTTATCTTTATTTTAGGACCTCATGTGATATCCACAGAGCCACATCCCATTGGCGAACGAAACTAGATTCTACTCTACTCTTAACACTTAAGTTATTTTTGTACGAGTCATGTTTGAAATGGGAGGTTTCTCAGTATGAATAAGTAAAAATGTGGCAGACTCCCTGAGCCCAAAATATTCATCAGATCATTCATCATTCATAAACCTGCAGTCGGTATTTGTGGTTGTGAAAATACAGAAGGCTCAAATGCACCACTACACACAGCAGACGAATGCATAAATGTTATTTAGAAGTAAAGTCTACCTTCATCCTTCTCTACCTTCCTTCCTTTTACACAAAGTAGACTGAACGATGTGTAAGTCTACTGTGTATTTCTCATCAGTCGTAATATAAATTGGTCATATGTTTTCAAAGATACTTTCAAGCTTTAGTTGAGCAAATATGAGCAGTTTAGATTGAAAATATATAATTATGTCAATGTTTAGTCTTTCAGGCGATTCATTCAATCTTGTGTTTTTAAAGAGCGGGTGATATGCCTCTTCCAGGTATTTGGTAAAAACACTTTGTTGGTTAAAAAATGCAATATTGATCTAAAACAGCTGAAACAAAATCACTTCCTGGTCCTCTGAGCGAACTAAAATAAGCCCCTCCCACTCCCCCCCCTCCTCTAGCTCATCTAGTGCTGTGCAGCTCTTTTAATACAGAGAAAAAAATAAAAGTACAGCGTGTTCACTACGGGTTCACTACAGCGTGTGACTGTAGGGAAGCTATGTCGAGTGCAGTGTTAATTTTGACAAGATATTTTAATTTAGTTTTAGTCTTAGTCTTTTGACGAAAATGTAATTCAATTTTAGTCGAGATTTAGTCATTTAAGGTCCTCTGATTCATGGAGCTCATGAACAAAGCTCAGAGCGGTTCCTTTGGCAGTGAATTTACATGATATGAGGCTCTTTCAGACGGTCAATAGAAGTTTGGATGATTTTAGTCTCTCTTTTCCTTTTTTATTTAGTCTCATTTTAGTCGACTAAAATATCTGGACATTTTAGTCATAGTTTTTAGTCTCATGAAAAACTTTAAATTCAGTTTAAGTCCAATTTTAGTCGACGAAATTAACACTGGTCGAGTGTTTTCACTTCACGTTGAGAGGATTAAGTTGAGCAAGAGATTGAGATGTGAGGAGAGCATTTCCTGGATACATAGGACCTCAGGAGGAGCTTTTTGGAAGCTGTCGCTGCGATGCCAAGACTGGTTAAGATCCAACGTTTTTTCGAAGATGCGCTCGCGGCTCGAAACACAGCTCCAGGTATGTTTTTGATGAGAGAGCAATACGTGGAACATGGTTAAAAGCTTTAAAGTCGGTTTTGCATAATACCCCCGCTAGACAGGCATTTAACTTTATTTGTCTCCTCTTTGCTGCACATTAACCAAACGTTGGAGGAAGTGAGATTTCTTGGCTACTTCATCTACGTTCTACGCGACAGATTTTATAATATTACAGCAATACTGAACAAAATAAAATAAAAATAGCGGCATATATCTCCCAGAACAGCTAAATGAAACCTCTATACGCCGCACATTTCAGTGTTCCTCTTGTAGGCACTTTACGGTAAACACCCTCAGCCACTGCAGACACCTCTTCTGTTCTGTTGTGGTCAGGATAAATGGTGCCGTGTCAAGTATCATTGGCTCATGATTATATGTCGTACTCGCTGTGAGAGCGAGGCGTCGGTCTGAGAGAGCTTTGAAAGTAAGTGATGGCCTCTTCACAAAGAGAGCTGTGACCTGTGTCTGCCTCTGTCTGCAAACACTTTGACAACGCAGCAAGAATAATTACCTGCACTTCTGACGACTGCCCGACATGCTTTGTTCATGAAATTGGATGAAATCTATTATAGGAGAAATATGTGAAAATATAAATGACTTTTTTTTTTTTTTTTTCTCCCGTAAAGCTCAAGTATGATAAAATAGTTGACTTTGAAGTATCATCAGCTAAAGTGGTTCTTGAGAATGAGGTATTCACTTTGAGGGATTGAGAACTACAGTATGTATAAAGTAAGAATGAAAATAAGCAGGAACAGATTACATGACTTTTTTTTAGCCCTCAAATAAAGTACTGGGAGAATAATGACTTTTTATTATTTGTTTTAGGATTACCTTTAGTATATTTGTGACCAAACACGGCTTGAACCAAAGTCATGAAGTTAAATACCAATTGGTTTCCTTCTGTTGGCACTGTCCATAAAGAATTGTCCTCTTCCTGGGCTCGTACGCTATTTTGATCTCCTTGACCATTCTAAAGGTTGACTATAATGTTATGTTATAGGGCTGTAAATTGACATGGAAAAGTTTTGTGAAACACCATGCGTGAGGAGGATATGTACTGAAATAATTGTCATTTTGAACAGAATCCTCAACATTTAAGCAAAATAACTCAATGTCGACACCCATTTGGCTTCTGTTGCCACTTTTGACATAATTTTTATTAATGTTCTTCAATAATACTTTTAAAGGAACAGGCCACCGTTTTTGCATACTATGATATGTTCTTACCTGAGCTTAGACGAGTTGATGTGTACCTGTCTGGTCTTTACGCGTGCGCTCAGTCACGCAAAAAGACCAAAGATGTTGTCAGCATTCAGCCTCTCCTCCTCTATGGGGCCAAACGGGGGTGAAGTTGGAAGCGGCCAAGCTCTTCCACGTTTTCCCTATTTAAATACAGTAGTTACCCGATCCTTAAACATGTACATTTTCTACGTCGCTTCTAACTTCACCCCGTTTGGCCCCATAGAGGAGAGGAGGAGAGGCTTAACAACATCTTCGGTCTTTTTGCGTGACTGAGTGCACGCACAAAGACCAGACAGGTACGCATCAACTTGTCTAAGCTCAGGTAAGAACATGTCTCAGTAAGGAAAAAAACATGGCCTGTTCCTTTTAATATGTGTGATAAATGTTGTTACACACAACATGAGCAAAAATTCAATCAATAAAGTCCAACATAAACTGACTGACAAAAAAAGAAATTGGCCCCCTGATGGATTTCTTCTTCCCTGATGGCACGCACATATTCCAAGATGATAATGTTCGTAGTCATTGGGCTCGCAGCACAAGAGATCAGGGAGCATGAGGCAACATTTGCACACTTGGATTGGCCACTATAGAGTCCAGATTTGCACTTCATGGACAATCTTTGGCATGTGCTTGTGAAGTCTTTGTGCAGTGGTCGCACTCTCCTATCATGAATACACGATCCTGGTGAAAAATTAACGCAACACTGGATCTTTTGACATGGCAGGTGTTTATTGACACAAAGCCACAGCAAATGCATGCCATAATCAAAGCTAAAGGCGTTCCAATCAAATAGAGCGTGGGGTCGGTCAATAAGAACGGATGTGTAGCCGTGCTGTTGTCGGATGGTTTACAGAGGCTACAACAGATTTGAGTGCAACAGGACCCAGGTTGGCAGTAGCAATTTGAGCAAGTTCATCTTTAAAACGAAGAGTAACAATTCCGTGTCTTGATTCTTCCTTGTGGATGACTCAAGCCCGCGCCGTGCTCCCATCCACCTTTGGCTTTTAAATGATAGATGTTGAAAATGGCTTCGGACCGCTGGCTCTAAATGCAGCAGATTGGTATCATCAGTCAGGAAACGCCGGGATTCTACCAGTATTTCATCGGCCCCATCACCTTTACGCTTTCCCTCGACTGACGTATGGGGAGAAACACGGCAGTTAACCCGAACCCAGGCACGAACCGCACAGAGCTTATCTTAAAGTAGCTAAATTGAACGATACAATGGAGGCCGGTGAAGGCAGCAGAGCGAGACGCAAGAGGCACAATCTAAAACCGTTTTGATCAACGCATTTACATTTACTCTAGTCCAAAGTGGATTCTTTACCACAAACAAGGAGAAACAAGAAGCCATTACAACACAGCCTAAAATCTGTTTACAGTATGTCGAATCTTTCCCATGGGGTAGCAGTGGATATTCTGCATCACTGTGTGAATAGAATTAAGATCAAGTGAAACCCGTGATTACCAATTTCACCAGTGCTATCAAAGTAGATTCATCATAGATTCAACAGACTTTTTTTTTAGCGCGAGTTGCTTACAATTAAAGGTAGTGTGTGTAGCATTCCTAACAAAAATGAGGGAGAGCTGCATTGCCATTACCTTTTATAACTGATCTGGCAACTTAAGCCACAATAATGAATTACTACATCGACTCATCGCTCAATAAGTGACAAACAAACAATACACTTTTTGGCTCAATATTTTGCAAAAGTACAGTACATTTAGTTGCATGTTTTCAGTTTATTGCAACTATGTGATATTACACTTTTAAAACAAGAGATTGCTGTTATTTCCTTTTGTGTGTGTTAGTTTCGGTGACATTTAAGGTCAATAATAATTTATCGCACTCTATTCTTGCCTCAATGTGTCAAACATAAATGTTATTATTGTGACTGGCCTAGCTATGCGGTTCTGTGGCCTTTCTGACTGATCATTTTGCAGAACCAAAATATATCTAGGGGTCTCTAGTTCCATGTTTGAGTTCATGTTAAAGCTGGAGTACCTGACTTTTTGTTGTAGTAGAGTAAATGTATTTTTGTCACCAAAGAGTAACACAGCAATAAACAGACCTTGGTGCCTCGTCTTCACCTAAATATTTATTGAGTAATGGACGATGGAAGTAGAATCTAAAATTAATGCAATTTATTTTGGGGGTGGTCCCTCCGGCGTCACTTTGCCACCGCTCAGAGCTGTACACGGGCGTGAAAAGTGCATTATAATAAATTTTCTTGAACAATTTGGATATGCAGGAGGGATTGTGAGAGCTAGAAATGAGTTTGGGCCAAAAGTAAAAATATCAAGATTTGAGCGGGAAAAAAATCAGCTTTAGGGAGTTAGTTTTTTTCTGCCTTTGGTTCTAAAATGGTGGACATGCTTACCATTTCATGTTCATTGATGGTTGTTTATTCAAATAAATGATGGTTAATTAGCAGAAATGTGCTTTTTACAATAGTATTTCATTTGTGTGTGTGTTGAGAGAAAACTTGAGTCACAGATGTTGATCATTGAGAATAGTCCTACATTACAAATGTAAAATCAATACTTAACTTCATATCTGGAAACAGCCAGTTTTGCTGTTGTTCCACATACCCCAACTGTAGCCAGAAATATAGTTTGTAATGGTGTGTGAAGAAAAACAGCCGTTTTCCTGTGTTGTCCTTGTACACAATAAATAGTATCACTACGACGAGTTTACTTTTCCCCTATTTTAAACATTACCTTTAATTGACAACACTGCGCATTCAAACTGAAAAAGGAGTTCAGAACCGTCAAATTTCTACGCTACGTAAAACTAATAAAAATACATACCAGGAATTGAAGACAAATCAAGGAGTTCAACTTAGACGTTTTATTCCCTAACATGTCATCTTAATACAGAATTCTGTCTTTCCCAGTGCCCTATCAAATGTGTCTGTCAGCAGCCGTTCCCAATGGGCATACTGACTCTTCCTGGGGAAGCACAGTATTTTTACACATTCCATTGTTTACAAGATTTATGAGTCTAAGACCACATGTAATGTTTTCATCGTTCCCATTGGCTCCCACAGCTGTGCATTCAGCTCCACCTTGGTCTCCCTTGTAATTTGAACCCTTTATTGACCATGTGGCCAGTGGACTGGGTGGGGGTCGCTGTGTCTCAATCTTCCCTGAAACAAAGAACTTTTTTGGGGAAAACCACACCTTTTACTGCACTGAATGAAAACTTTTGGTTAGTTTGCTAAATAGCCAAAGGAACAAAACATCGTATAAAAATATTATCTCTTCAGACCCCTTTCTGACCTCTAAAAGGAGGTCAACAAAACCATAATATTTTCAAGTTCACAAAAGTACAGCCTGTATCAAAAATCACAGTACAATTTCACATATTATAACACCAAAAAAACATGTTCACTTTATGTAGGGCATACTCAACCAGCCGCTGAGTGGTTACAAAATCATCTCTCTCTTCCCATGTGTAACTTCCGCTTACTTATCCTTCCAAGCGGAACTTGGCTGGTTTTTATTCCGTGTCAACGGTACATTTCACCTTTTACGTCCCCCTGGGACCGTCTCTGTTTGACACAAAAATAAACATTCCTGCAACACAAAACACAACAAGCACAACAACACCGAACAGTGTTGTTTAGATATTATCTCCACCACAATATTCTCCATCACAGCCTTGTCGGGGGTCGTTCCATTCATATTTCAAAGCCTGCCGTACTCTTTCCAAGTACAGGCTGGGACCACCCCCTTCTTGCGTTTCCCTTGTCCTGAGCTCCGTGTCCCCCTGGGACGCATCACCCATGGTATAGATGCCCCCAGTGGAACCCAGAGCCCTGGAGACCATGCTGCGAATGAGAGGCACAACACAACAAAACAAAACACAACAAAACAAGAGTATTACACCTATAAGAATACCCACCTTTTGAAGGATATGGATCCAGGAACCGGAATTCAACCAATTTAGCCAGGTCCACTGAGGACCCTGGTCTTCTTGAGACGCGAGGAAGTCTTTGAGTTCCTTTACTTTATTTTTAATGGCTGTCCAATTGCCAGTGTCGTCGGGAATATAAGTACAGCAGTGGTCAAGGCCAACTGCTGTACACATACCACCCTGTTCAGCGTACAGCGCGTCTAACGCCACTCTATTTTGCATAGCCACAACAGCCACTGCCTTAAGTTCTGGACTCCGTTCCATTTGGTCCAAGATGTCGCCTATTACCTCAGTTAGGTCCTCCAGGATCCACCATACCTCATTTAGACGCTGCATGGAGGCCGCCACACCGATCATAGGGATCAGCGTGGCGATAAATCCTTTCCCATCTCCGAACAGGGGCTTACGTCCGCCGTTATCAGAGAAAGGTACGTATGATTGACCGAGGGTACGATCTCCCACCTTCAGGGTGTCCCTTTTTCTCATGCCGTGCTTATGTAGGTTATGGTGTCTATATTCTCGTACGGCGTCTTGCATTAGTGCATCTGACACCACAATAGATGAGGGCTTCAAACGAGCCAGAGTGCAGGTCCCACACCACCCCCGCGGCAGGGTCAAATAACTATTATCGCCGCATAGCCAGATGTGTCCGACCGGGGTGGGAAATCCCCCTCTCAGTGGGACTGATACTACCGCGGAGTAGGTTAGGGGAGTCATTTCCACTACCCTAGCCCAAGTGGTTCGGTTCAACGGCCATGTTTGTCCGAAAAACGGATGCCTTCTATGTTTTATCTCGCTTTTTCTACGAGGTCACTGTGGAATTTCACTACTCTCTCGGCCCATGTTTGGTTTCTTACAGAAAACCCATCACCTATGTAATCTAAGCACGATGTTTTACCCAAGTACCTGTCCCCCTGCCCACATTCCCGCTTAAACCCGAGGGGCGCTACTAGCTCCTTCCTAAAATGTGTCACGCCAGCAAACCGTATCCCCTTCCTCAAGGTGTCATTGGTTCCGGTCGTCCAATTCCCTGGCCAGACCCATTGTAAGGGACTAGCATACTTTTTGTATGGCTCGCACCCCGGTAGGACCCTATCAGTCCACCTCCACCAATGGTAGAGCCACAATAGACACACCGAGGCCCTTACCGAAATCGGGACTGGGACAGTGGACGGCACTTCTGCAGCATGATGGGGCCTGAGGGAGCACACCCAACAGGGCGGGGTTGAGTTGGTAATCATGGCCGTGTGCTTAGCTAATTTTACCCATTTATTCTCTCCTGGCTTATGACCCCCCGTATCGAAAGACCGTCGCTTCCTAGATCCATCTCCCTCTGTGGAAACAGACATGTTAGATACATCATAAATCACAGGTTTCAAAACAGCATAATTTGTTCCTTCTTTGTTTTCCCATGTTTTTATCATTTTTTCTGTACAATGGGTGATCCAGTCTAGGGTGTGTTGGTCCGACACTGCTTCTCTCATTTTCACCAACATTGTACCTGCATTGTTGCAGTAGATGACCAGATTTTCTCCAGGTGTTTTACCTACTTCTTTGCATACCTTGTAGAGGGCCAATTTCAATTCTTTGATAGGGTGTCCTCTGACCCGTCCCTCACAACTATGTGGATCGTCTATTTTTATTACTGTTGGTATGATGAGCAAGCAAAGAGCAAGTGTCAGGGCCCACACCCCGTATGGACACCTTAAAGGTCCTGGTTTTAAAACCCAGGCCTTAAGTCCATATTTGTTAGTCTTTTTTATGTCTTTGTGATCGTCTGGGTTGGGGTTGGTGTCCCCCACCCCCTTCAGTGGGGCTGTTAGACCCACTATCATATTCAGCAGGATGTGTCAACCGTCTGGGATGCGTATGAGTCCAATGTAAGCCTGTTTTCTCAGAACAGGGCTTCAAGTGTGACCAGTGGTACCAGTTGTCACGCCCCTCAACCTTCACCGCGGTGGCAGTCCTTTGAGTCACTTCAAAAGGTCCTAAGTATCTGGGAGCGTTCCAACAGGTCCTGGTGTGGTTTTTAATGTAGACCCTCGATGGTAAGTCCGCTGTGTAATCAGAAACAGTGGTGTCAGTCGCCACAATGGGTGTTAGTTCCTTCAAAAGTGTATTGAGAGCCTCAAAATACGGTCTGAACTGGAAGATGTTAGTAACTTCAGGCAAGGTCGCTGAGTTAGACTTAGGCAGGCACCCGGGCATGGCCCTGCCAAACACAAGTTCAAATGGGGTGAAATGAGTCGTGTTATTCACAGTGGACCTAAGGTGAAGTAACGCAGCGGGGAGCGAGGACAACCAAGTGGCTTTAGGGTTGTCTCGCAGCATTTTGGCAAGAACACTCTTCAGTGACCGATTCATTCTCTCCACTTTAGCGTTACCTTTAGGGTAATATACACAGGAGAACGATTTGTGAACACCCAAGAGACCACAGAGAGTTTTAACATCATGGGCCGTGAAGTGGGTCCCGGAATCACTGTGTAACTCCGAGGGAACCCCAAAGAGAGGGATCCAGTCTTTCAGAAGTACAGCCATGACCTCAGCTGAGCTTTCCCTTTTGCATGGGAAGAACGCCGGCCATCCCGAGAACGTATCTACAATACCCAACAGAAATCGCTTACCTTGGTGAGGCACGATCATGTCCGTGAAATCAATCTGGATCACATCACCAGGGTAGCGTCCCGTTTTCACCGCACCCGCACCTCGTTTGTGGTGTGGGTGAGGATTAAAGGCACCACATGTCTGACACGCACGTACAAAGTCTTTACACAAAAAGAGAGGCATCTTATGGTAGTAGAACTGTTCCAAGATGCTGGCCATGCCCTTCGGACCAAGGTGATTCAAACCATGTATTTCCTCTAGAACACGTTGTTCCATTGATGGCGTCAAGAATGGCAGGCCATTAGGGCCACGATAGACCCCATCAACGTACGCGTCAGCAAGGCGATTTCGTGACCAAAAGTCCTCACCGTATTCATCATGATAAGAACGGCACTCGTCGACACTCAGAAGTCCCTGAAAAGCAACAAGCGTTAAGTGGGGCTTCCAAAAGGTGTCTAAATGAAATTTAAGGCTGTGCGCCCTGCCTGGCGGCAAGTTCTCCACCAAGGTTCCCAAGCGATCCCACACTTCCATGGGCATCCAGAGATGACCTGAGTCAGTCAGAGCAACATCATGACCGTCAATTGTAGAAATACTGACCCATACATCCGAGACCAGCTGCAAGGACTCCAACAAAGGAGCCTGAACAAGTCCTACCAACATCAAAGGAGTACACTCCCCTTCACCGGGAGAGTCAAAATGATAATCACCCGCCATTTTCGCCGCAACATCCGCCGCCCTGTTGCCAATGGCAGTCATTGTGTCCGCCTTAGAATGACCAGGAACCTTCACTACCGCCACAGCAGCAGGGAGCAACAGACTGTCAGCTACTTCTTCGCAAAGTTCTTTATGGGCTACAGGAGTGCCCTTAGCGGTCAAAAAGCCGTTCCTTTTCCAAGACGACAAATCACGCAACACTAGGCCACACACATAAGCCGAGTCGGTGTAAATCGTGACACGCTGACCCGAAGCAACCTCCAACGCCAATTTCAGCGCCATCAACTCCGCAAACTGGGCGGAGGAGCCACCATAGGGGCCCCAGCTGGAAACTGTGCGAGTGTGGTTCGGTGGCGAAAGTTCAACAACCGCAGCCCCAGCTGACAGGGACCCATCCGGGAGCCTGTGACAATGTCCGTCCGTGAAAAGCAAACGAGAGCCCGGTAAAGGTTGGTCTGACAAGTCAGGCCTAATCCGAACCTGAGATTGAGAGAAAGACTCACAGCAATGTGGGGAGCCAGTAAGGGTCAGCCCTGCCGAAACGTTAGGAGCGTCATCGGCAGCAAAAGTTAAATTTGGGGCATTCAGTTCCCTTGCAAGTCTCAATTGTCTTTGAGGAGTCAGGGCAAAGGTTTTAGATTGTACATAAGCTACCACCGAGTGAGAGGTATACACCACCAATGGATGACCCATCACTACATGAGCCACCTTCTTCAATAAGGAAGCCAATGTATCAGCAAACAGCGCACAATCAGTGGCCTTCTTGGCAATTGGGTCCAACAAGGTGGATGCGTAAAGTATGATATTACGCTGACCACTCGCTCCTTTCTGCCACAAGACCGCATGTCCGGAGCAATTGGTGATGGTGGTATCAAGATGAAAAGGCTTACCGTAATCAGGAATGGCAAGGTCCGCACAGGAAGCCAAAGCTGCCTTTAGGTCAGTAAAGGCTTTGTCAGCCTCCTCCGTCCAAGACAGGGAGGCTCGGAGATCTCGAACCCCAGCTGCGCGGATGATTTCTCGCAAGGGAGCAGTCTTACCTGTGTAGTCCAAGACATGGTGTCTGGAGTAATTCGCCAACCCTAAAAAGGAAAGAAGGGACCGTACCGTATCCGGACGGTCGGCCGTAAGAATGGACTGCCTCTGGGTGGCACTAGGGGTAATATGACCAGCCGAAATAACCTTACCCAAAAAGAGAACTTGGGCTCGGCAACATTGTAGCTTCTCCTTTGAGACCTTAAAGCCACATTCAAGGAGACGTGACAGGACAGCGGCCGTCACGTCCAAACAATCTTTGGCACTTTCAGCGCCAATTAAAATATCATCAACGTACTGTGACACAACAGCACCGGGAAGTACTTCAATAGGGGACAAACAGTCCTTCAAAACTTTATTGAAGATTCCTGGTGAGTTCCGATGACCTTGAGGTAAGACCTTGTACTGCAATTTCACTCCACCATATGTAAATGCAAATTGATATCTACACTCCTTAGCCAAGGGAATGGTGAAGAATGCATGTTTCAGGTCAATGACTGTAAAGTACTTCATCACAGGAGTCAGGATAGAGAGACATTTGTGAGGGTCTGGAACAGGCAAGAGAGGTGTGGTTGTGACTTCGTTTACCTTTCTTAGGTCATGTGCAGGTCTAAAAGTGCCATCAGGCTTTGGCACTGGGTTTAAAGGAGTATTCCAAGGAGAATCAGAAAGCTCTAATACCCCAGCTTCCCATAAGTCTGTCAGGGCAGTTTCAATGCCCTCCCGCTGTTTTTCTTTACGAAAAGGTCTTTGCGGGACATAAACACGAGACCCCGGGGCAACATCCAAAGTTACCGGGTCCACTTTCGTGCAATAACCGATGTCCGATGGGCCCCTCGCCCACAAGTCCTCTGAGAAGCGCTTTAACATGTCCTCCGCACCTTCATGGTCGGTCAACTCGCGGCCATGAGACCGAGAAAGAATCTCTTCTTCAGCCATTGTTTCGTCTATCGCTAAACCTAACTCGACCTTGTATGCCTGTGTACTGGAACTGTACATTACCCCATCCATACCAGTCTGCTCCCAGTCCAGAACCTTGTTAAGTTTATGTGTTAGGGGACCCAACTCCCTGGCCTCATGGCCAGGGCCTAAGAACAGTGACACGTGTGGGTCAGTTAGAGTGTCTCTTTTATAGAAACATTTTATGTTTTCCGGCAGAACAACTGGGGCAACAACACCTGATTCATGTACATACAAATGTGTGGATGTGATAGTATATGTATTACCTCTAACCTCACTATCAAAAGCCAACTGGTATTGGGCGTCAGCACTTCTGTCATAGAAGAGAGTGCAGTGCAGTGGATCAATTGGAGGGGCATATGGGTGGAGCATAGTGAACCATGGTTTCCATTCGAGCATTTTTGCGTAGAGTCCAGTCATGTCAGGAGTCCCTGGCTCTAGGAGTAGCCAATAGATTGACACTCCCTCAGCCATACGCTCTTCCCGAAAAACATAAAGTCCATGCGACCGTGCAGGTGATGGAATATCCGTTTGGCCACGTAACATACATGGCGTCAGGGGAACAGTTAATAATGGCTCCTGTAGCTTGAAGGATGTCTCGACCAAGCAGATTCACCGGAGTCTGGGGTGAATATATCAATGACGATTTGAAAGTCTGTCCAGCCAGTTTGAAAGTCAGTTCTTTGGTCATGCGTAGAGGGGTTGCCTTTCCCGTGAGTCCTGAAAGGTTAATGCTTTTGTCACTTAGCATGTGTGGTGTTGCTTTTCTAGTCAGGGAATGAGTAGCTCCCGTATCCACGAGCATCATCAACGTTTCCCCACCCACCTCTACTGGGACAAATGGTTCTGGGGTGGGTCCAGGACTCACTGGGCACCCCTAGTAGAAGTCCTCTTGACCGTATGGGAGGCAACCATGAGTGTCGTGTACTGGATAGTTGCCACCACCGCCCCCACGAAACCACGGGGCTGGTCCAGAACGGCCAGGTCCCCCTGCCGGATGTCGGAGCTGTGGTGCCCCACGCGCTCCTCCCAAAGGCACACGAGCAGGTGGGTTGGGACAATCCCTAGACCAATGACTGGGGTCCCCACAGTTGAAGCAGCCCGCCTGTTGGCCACCTTGGGTACAGTCTCTGGCCCAATGATCCTGCGCCCCACAGTGAAAGCAGGCCTGGTTGTGCTCTTGGCCCCGCCCAGCTCCAATAGCCCCATAGCCCGTACCGCCGGACCCCCTGCCTCTTGATCGTCCCCTTTTGTTGCCTCTACCCCTACCCCCTGAGTTTCCTCCTATGCTATGAACATGAATGTGCATTTGTGATGTTGGCCCTAAGGGCTGATTCTGGGAGGCGTATATAGGAAGCTTGCTGGTGTAGGGACAGGTGTCAGGGGTGTGTGTGTGGGAGTTGTTGCCACCATTTGTGTCTTTTTGTTATCTTTTTTGGCAGCCGTTAATTGCTGCCGTGTCTGGTTAAGCTGATTCTTCAGCAGCTCTTCCTGCATGATTTCAATGTTACTTTGTCTGGCACTGTGTTTTTTGTTGAAAATTTCAGCGTGATGTTTGAAATGAGTCAGAAATGTGGTTGAGTCTGAAGTCAGTCCTGGGACATTGGTCAGACAGGTCTTAATAGGTTCTGGAAGAACGTCCAGCACGTTCTGAAGGAACAGACAGGATGTCTGTGGGTGTCTGTACGGGTGTACATGCATGGATGCAATGTAAAGTTGGATACATTTATCCAGAAATTGGGTAGGGCAGGTGCCCGGTACAAATGATGGGAATGTGGGAGGTTGGGGGGATGGTGGTGGATACATAAGATCCACTACTGTCAGGAAATTCTCCGCCAGTGGATCAAAGGGTTCATGGACCTGCACGTTGTGCAGGTTCGCGGTTCTCAGTAGGTGGCTTACAGCGTGAGGGGCTGCACACGCGGACACCAGGCCCTTAATATCGCCGACCGCCAGCTGCGCGTTGGCGCACTGTAGCTGTAATGTGCTAAACCATTTTTTGCCCCCTTCTTGTAGGGGGGGTAAGGTGTCCCTAAGGTGTCGTAATTCAATACTACTCAGTGGTTTATAGGCCACAGGGACCGGGCCCCCTGCATTTACTGGGGGTCCCGTCTGAATAAGAGGATAAGTACCTCGATATGTAGCTCCTTGTGGGAGCTTGGCCAATTCCTTAGTCTTTTTTTCAATTTTCACCTGTAGGTCCGCTACCACCTTTTTTGCCTGTTTCAGCTCCACTTTCCAGTCCTCCTCCTCATCCTCCTCATAGTCTCTATTCTTAAGTTCAAATACGCGATCCAAAGCGCCTCTTTTTTCGGTGTAAAGTGCGCTTAATTCATCCGATATTTTGTATGACTCCACATTGGCCCGACAGTGGCCTTCGTCCTCGCTATCATCCGAGAACTGGGAAAGACTAATCTTTTCAGTTACTGTCTTCTTTTGTTTCACCACTGGGGCCGGCTGGGCCACGTTGGCCTTAAGCGCAAGTTCCTGTAGCCTTTCAGTCAGCTCGTGAACCTCAGCCTTTCTTGCTTCCGTCTCTTCATTAAATCTTTCCATTAATTGTTGTTGCGCTTTTAGATGATCTTCAGTCACCTTCTGTGTCTGAGACAGCGAGTGTGTCTTCAATTCTTCAAGGGCTTGCATTGTTTCCTTGGCGCATTTTTCTGTTTGTTCCACCACCTTTGTCCCCCACAACTGTCCGCCTGGATCCCTTGGTATTGTCTTGGAGTCAGTGTAAGCGCGTGTTATCAAGGACCTAACATGTTTATGCTCGTCCGCTGATAACAAGTTTGAAGCCGCCACGTCCACGTCCACCAGTCCATGAAGGGTTAACTGTGGGTATAGAGAGGACCCACACGCTCCGCTCTGGTCATACGGAGGAGGGGCCTGTGGGGCCAAAGCGGGAGCTCCTCCGCTCGGGAGGGGCTCTTGAATCCCTCCCCCTGAAGTGGGGGAGATTGTAGCAGGGGCCTTCGGCTCCACGGCGGGAGCCCCTCCTCTCGGGAGGGACTTTTGAACCCCTCCCCTT
>JAJBBP010000198.1:0-20064 GCA_021464625.1 Proterorhinus semilunaris | reverse complement strand
ATTTGTACTTAAACGATAAGAATAAGCTTCATGTCCAAAAACGTATTCTAATATTATCCTGCGCCTCGTAGTAATTAACCAAGCTACACAACAGGGCTAATCCAAACATTTTCATTGCCATGTTTTACAGACAAGTTTTACTGCTTTTTAAAAGATCTCGTATGTTCTGAAAATTGGAATGGTATTCAAAGTTGTTGTGGCCCAACGACGTTGAATGCATCAACATTTTTATTACATAAACATTTAGCTCAATAATGTCGTCTTATTACTGTTTCGAAGAGATATCTTCTGCTTCTGTGCAACAAGCTTTGAATACTTTGGCGAGTAACAAGCGGGTTCACAGAGGACTATTTTTATGATCGATTTTACCGCTATTCAGTCACTGCTTTACTCGAACACAGCTCACCAATTTACAGAAACCGACGTTAGTGAAAACTAATAAAATAGAGAGCCCCGTCGTATGCCGATTTTAGGAAGAATAAAAGAGAGACAGATAGTGGAAGTTAATCGATAATCTTTGTTCCACTTGAAAGTTTTTCTGAACACTTAAAAGCAAACATCCCAGCACGATAAGCATTACCTTCATTTCACTCAGTTGAACAAAAGTGTACAATTCCTCCGCTATCCCAACGGCATTTATTTGCAATTAAACTATTCCAATACTTCGACAACCTATTTGACAAGCTCAAACTAACATTGCTAGAAACAAACAAGATCATCTGAGTTAAGCTGCGTAGTAAATTAGCTCTATGGCAGTTTGCCTGTATGGATATTTCTACAAACATACCTTTAGGTATATTGACTATGCCCTTGCGTGCCTCAAGGCATCTGGAAATGAATAAATTCTGTCTTACAAAATAAGCACCTGTAGTGAAAATTATACAAGAATGTACTGCGGAAGTGTTTCAAAGCAGTCAATGCAAAGACTGGTCAAAACGATGCCAAGAAAATGGCCTTAATGAAATGTCAAAACATTGTCATTCGAATGCTGGATAATTAATACGTGCTTCAATTATAAAAATTATAGAAAGCTACGGACTGAACATGTTGTCAGTAGCGCAGTGTGCTTGTTTTTATGACATTATAATAATAAGTGGAACAAATTGTCATATTTTAAATATGATATGTTTTCCCCTTATTGAGGCATTGAAAAACACAAAATGGGCATTTTTCAATTGACACCGTTTGTTATGCTGTTTGTTGCATGCCGACATGTTCAACTGAACGAGGTTGCTAGTTTTGCTCTCCGATGTTGCAGACCACACATACTCTGTTTACGAATAACAAACATTTGTCTCAGCAAGAGCAGCTGTTTGAAAATGTGCCACCGTTCATCAAAAGATACTTGCTAAAGCCAGTTTCATTGGCAAAAGATTATCCATAACGTTAAACAGGTCGAGTTGACTTGAAACGACATCTGGTACTGAATCCCTGAAACGCCATGTTAAGCTGCAGGGTACCGTTTAAGGACCATCCGTCCTTTGCTCTGAGCGATGTCGATGTCTGCTCTTTCAAGGACATCTACGAGCCTCCCAGCTGCTGCAGGCCATATGCCTTGTGTTACGAGCAGCATGCGTTCGATAGTTGGTATTGATTTTCAGCATGGCAACCTGGTCGGAGAGGACAACATTTTCAGGAACTATTGCTTTGTCTGAGCTGTTCTTGTTTGCCGTTAAGGAAGACCCCAATTTCAGCAACGCCAAGAAAGTTTAGAACAGGTCGCTCCAACAATCACATGACATTTGCTCACATGCGCGGTTTTATTTCTTTCAGACAAACCATGAGAAACAGAATACACCCGTTGCACAGCATGCCATGTTTAAGAAACTTCAATGCAAACGTCTGAACCACGCGTGATCGCAAATGCAGTTTTCAACGACGAAAATAATCACATCAAACATTTCCTAGCATTTTTCAATCAGGTATTGATTTCACGCCTTACTAAGAGTGTTGATCAAAATTGAACTGCGTTCTTCGATTTTCTCTGCTAGTCTTACGTAATACTCCAGAAGCCGCTGGGTAATATTCTTCATAAACCCAATTTCTGCTGCGATTTCACTGTATAAAGCTGATTTTATTTTGTGAGTATTAAGCTATTGCTTTAATACTCACAAAATAAAGCAATTTCGTTAAAGGATATTAACCAGTACATTACAGTTGTTTTCGCATGTATCAAAATGAGGTTGCTTCTAGTATTCTAGCATGACTCTACGTTGGAGCAGAACAATGGTCATAAATACGTCGGATTACTATGTTACGGTAGAAAATGTATAATTGCAAGCCGTACCTAAAACGTTTTCAACAATTTTGATTAACAGGGTCTCTTATCTTTCATGGATCCAATTTCGTTTTCTGTCGTAAACCACAACACTATTCATTCCGCCTGAGTCTACAGATTCTATTTCCAGGGTCAAGCATTGATGAACGTAATTAGCAAGATGTGTCCTCCGCACTTCGTTAATCGATGTTGCTTTTTTCATTCACTGTTATAATTCAATCGATTACGTTTAAAGAATCATTACATGGTTCTAAACGTATTTAAGTGGATGGAAAAAGGCTATGTTCGAAAATTAGCATGACATCATGTGGAGCGAACATGATTTTGCATCGTTAGGAAAACATTTTAAGTAGTTTTCACAAACGAATTTAGACCAGTCCGCATTTCCTCTTCGTAAAGGTTGGAAAGAGGTATTCGTCTTACCAATACTACAAATAATTAAGCAGGTTCGATTTTGAACTCATCCCAAATTTCCGTGGTAAAAAGCTACAGCTACAACTTAATATAAGCTTTTTAATACCATTTTCAATTACCAGTAGCTAAACGATATACATTATTTGAAGCCGATGGTATCGTATTTCGTAGATGGGCAACAGAGAAAGTTTTAGATTTAACTGATTATCAGTAAAGTGTGAAAATTTAAAATTTCAGTTTCTGAACAGCGAACGCGTGAAACACACATTTGAAACATCAGATCGTGATCTCGAAACCTATTGATTACTTTGATTAGCGGATATTGATATGGCAACCCATAGGTTTCTGGAGATGAGTATAAATCTAAAACATGGGGCACCAGGAGGTTTTAATTACTATCGATTCCGCATAACTCCCCAATGCTTCGTCTTAAACTGGGTCTATCCAAAACGAGTATTAGTTGAGTGGAAAATCAAAAACTGCCACCAGTTCTCGATTGTAAGCTTTGAATAGCGTGTTCAATCCTTTATTGTGTCTTTGGAATTCAGGTAAGTTATTCTAATAGCATAAACTTGCAATATACTCTGAATAAACAAATAAGCTATTTTTCCGAATACGTTTCCATTGGTAACGGACGATGTTATATGATCGATTGAGGAGCACGGTTTCCTGTCCGTTGTTCTTCTTGTGCTGCGCCTGTTCCGTCATTGGATGATGATGGTCTTTTAACAGTCAAGAAAGCAAGGATAGGGAAAAAATCTCTTTAATAAACCGGGGCTTTCGGAGACCACTGTCTCCGTCATCAGCGGATGATGTTATGGGAACGCCCGATGTTTGCTTTCTTGACTGTTAAAAGACCATCATCATCCAATGATGGAACAGGCGCAGCACAAGAAGAACAACGGACAGGAAACCGTGCTCCTCAATCGATCATAAGCTATTTTATGTTAAACCTATATACTATTCATTCCTAAAAATGCCATCACTGCAAATATACGTCTTCATCTGTTTAGGTTCACCAACCTTCGGATACGTAATCATTCTCATGTACGATGCCATTCAGAAGCACAGGTTTGCACCCGCGTCGTTACTATTCAAAATCCGAACGTCGACAAGAAAATTAAACGAGATCTTCCTCGAGCAATGTGCCATGCTAATGACCCAAAAACATGTCTATGAGGGAAACGACAAATGTCCTGCCAAAAAAGCACGTTTATCTCAACTGTTTGACGAACGTTCGATCATTGAGTCGCCGCATACCCCTTCAAATGGTTCAGCGTCAACTAGGAATGGCTTATACGCGTCGATCGGCTCCGCCAGAAGCTCAGCAGAAAGAAATGAGGTGCATCCAACCAAGCTCTGCATGAAGCATTCCCATACTTTTGAAGCTGTGTATGAACGGAAAACACGGTACGGATTTTGGTCAAAATTGAAATCGTTGTCATGGAAGCCGTTTGGAAAGGAAAAAGTAACGGACAGTGTAGTCTGTAACTCCATAAACATGGAGGTTTTACCACAGCATGAAGTTTAGGTTGAAAGCAACCCTTCATCATCCCTTGCTTTGAACGAAACGCTCCAATCTTCTCAACGGCCCAGTTCGTTGAATTTCAGATGTGTATCGGATGTGAAGTCCCATACATCGTTAAAGTCATTTTTGTCTTTCAAAAGTTCACGATCACAGTCTACCGAATCTCCTGGTCAAAGTAATCGTTTGTTTATTTACAAATATGATTTCCTAGTTTAGGCATTGTCTCGAGCTCGAACTCACTGAATGATGGCCGGATTCCCTGGCCTTTGCCTTGGCTCGATGCAATCTTTCTCCCGGAATTTCCTAACAGAGGACATCTCAACGATAAACAGTTTATCGTACGTTATCCTAACAGTTTTGTGCACCAAGTAATTCTTGTTATGTGTTCAGAATGACGGTCTGATTGCCAAAGGGAAATTCAGCGCCGTATACAAAGTCATGCTAAAAGCGTACCCAGATTCGAAATACGCTGTGAAAGTATGTTGTTATTCTGAGAAATCTATCTAGTATTACATTCCCAGATTCAAAGCAAGTCGGATGTTCTGACGGGTAACGCAGTCGATCAAATTAAAGACGAACTCAGAATTCATGTAAACGTGCACAAAATCTTTCTCTCATTAACTGTTTGCACTGTTTAGCAAGCTTACTCACACCATCCGTTGATTGTCCAGCTACACGGGAGTTGGCAGAGCAGAACTCACCTTTACATGCGTACCTCAAAAGGTGTTCAGTGCTGGCAATTATTTGCATGCGCATTTATAGTTCTTCAATATGTTTCTGGTTATGGAGATTTGTACGAGTACTGGCGATTCGAAAACCCGCTGCCGCCAAGGCTGATTAAATTTTGGGCAGCTGAACTTGGAAGCGTTATAGGTATTGTGACTTTTTAAATCCTCAATTATGCTTCTTTTCCATTGCAACTTTTCACGTGCTTCTGCGACTTGATTTTCTATCAAAACAATTTTGTTCAGATTTCATACACAAAAAAGGGGTTATTTTTCGTGATTTGAAGATGGAAAATATAATGCTGGATGACAAAGGTAAGTTTTAAATTTTATATCAAGTTTTGATCGAACCGATTTCAGCGCATATCAAAATAATTGACTTTGGTTTTGCCAAATGGCTAAAAGTCGGAGAACGCACTAAGACCATATGTGGAACACTGCATTACATGGGTGATACATTATTGTTCTTAACATTTTGCTTCAACAACTTCATTTGCAGCCCCGGAGGTTCTGTCAGGTTTGGGATACGGTCACAGTGTCGACTGGTGGAGTCTCGGCGTCATGTTGCATGCGTTAGTTGCTGGTAACTACCCTTTCCACCTTACGGAACAGGGTACAGTGAATCATTTTGTTGGATATAAGCCACCCAAAACAGCGCCTGAACACTTGCAACGACTTTTATTAAAGGTAATACTTGCTACATCATTGACCCCTATGCTCACGTGCTCATAATGGTTATGGTCGGGAGTGACGCAACGAAAATAACGTTTCTGTGTTTCAGCTGCTCAGGTTTAGCTGCTCAAACCGCTTGACTAACTTTTCGGAATATATCAGAGAACCGTATTTTGACGACTTGCCTTTCGAGGCACTTTTCAATGGAACGGTATGTATATTTGTATCGTTAATTGAGGATTTGACAAATGAATTTTAGCTGTCTCCGTCAGATGAAATTTTCAAATACAAATGTATTCAGGCCAATGCAAAGCATCTAGTCCATGAACCTACTCAGTGAGTATGTGCGAAATGTACATTTGAAGCTAAGAATTCCTTATAGAATGGATGAAGAGTGTGTAGATGATTATAAAGAAGATTATTCATCCGTAAGTTGTAACTCGATGCATGCTTAAAGCAACTCTTCAAGTTTAGTTCTTGTGCTTTGACTTTGAAGACACCTATGGACAAGATCTCCGTTGTGACTGAACTGTTGAATTTGTTCAAGCCTGCTAAATTAAAATTTCAAAACGATGAACAAAAATGAAATTTTAGAAATTACGACATCAATTCCAGCCGTTTTAAAATACCGTTCTGCTTGGCACCAAAATATGAATGGAGAAAATGCATCACAATAACGTAACAATCTTGCAGTAGCTGTTCTTCTCTCCGTACCGCAGTACATATCGACACATACATTTAGATAAATTGTTACTATGTTGCATTGTTCTATGGCTGTGCTGTTTTCCATCAATGCAACAGGATTATGTGATGGCAACCTGTTTGCTGCTAACACTGCGCTTTTGTACGATACGCGTTTAATAAAAAAACAACTAAATTCATGGGATGCCAGAACGGTGTGTTAAAGTAAGTTGAAGATTACATTAAAGCTAGTGCGATTGGAAACAATACTCCCATTTAATAAGTTCATAATTGTCAGTCGAAGATATGCGATGCAAAAGTTTGTCGTGATTACAAATATGCGGATGCATCGAAATCTTCGAAGCTGAAGAAATTCTTTTCTGAACAACAGCAAAGTAATAAAGATAATTCCATTCTTCGTGAATCCATTCATCGCCACTTAGTTACATTCACCTCCATGCTTTGCTATGGAGGTGAATGTAATTTTCACATCCACCATGCTTAGTTTTCCTCAGTAGTAGTTTGGTGAAATACTCGCTGAAAAAGTTCTGCATAAAGAAAACTTATCAAAATTTGAAATTAATTTACCTTTCGCACTTCGAGTTGTTTCATTTGGGTTTATATCATTATTTGGCGATGACGAAGGACGAAGAATGTTATGCAAACGATTAAGCGCCTTATTAAAACGGATGTTTTGAATAGCTATGCAATAAATCTTGAAAAGTAATAAAACAGTCAAATAATTTAGGAACAAAAAGAGCAGAGGTATTCCAATGGGCCCTTGCCATAAAACTCTTGCTGAAAAAATTGCAGATAAAATAAACTGCCTGACGGTTTGTCATCCTACCGTCTACTTCGCATCGTTCTCCATCATATCCGTTTGAACACCTGCAGATAGCTCTCCCTTCCATGCTAAGTACAATTTCTCCTCTTCCGTTACAATTCATCAACTTGTTTGAATCAAGAAAGTAATCAGAGCAATTTATACTTGCGTTCGAGCTTTTCACTTCTTCCAAACACATGTGGTGTTCATTCGCCGTACAATCCATCAAAGGTGAATAATCCGGTGGTCGAAAACGCTTTAATTCATATTTGCACCTCCCATCGATCCAAGCACCCCATTCTGTTGATTCGTACGTCAACGGACATTCGATATGGTACGGCGGAGGACAAGGAGTGCCATATTTTTCACCCAACTTAATGATGTACGTTTGGTAACGAAAGTATTTTTCGAATTGTTGAACATATTTGCAGCCACCAAGATCTACCATGCCATACGAACAGTCGTTGTATCCATCATGAAGACAGACGAATAAATTATGCAGCTGCAGGAACTGCATGCTTTCTACCAAATTTGAAAGGTTAATACTCACATAGGTGTCTTCCACTTTGAAATGAATCAAGTCATATGCCAGTACATAAATGCTATTTCCTTTTGCTTGACCTAAATAAGGTTTAGCAACAACGGACTTTGTCCACTGTAACCTCGTGTCCTCGGAATTAGTTCTGAGAAAGAATGTGTGTGCGTCCAAAAGTAAATCAAGAGCGAAGCCGTTTTTATAATGCTTTTCGCAGTAAAGGTGCTGTGCCATGTACTCAATGTCCGCACTTTCAGCTGCATCATTAAGAGACACTGCAGCAACATGTGAATGAAGAATTATTGCACACAAATGTCTTTCTCTTCGACACAATGGAACTTTAGTGCAATTTTCATACAAGAATGCGGTAATGGTGGTGCCAGTGGTGGTTGAGTCTGTCAAATGGGGGCAGCTTTGTCCCGATAGAATGTTGCAAGAGACTGCTGGAATGGCAACTACAAACATCACTGTGCGGAGAACTAATTTAAATAACATTCTGACCATTCATGTGTGTGCTATCCAGCGATAGAACGTTTTTGTTACCTGCGAACACCATTTAAAACATGCCCGTTGTGCGCAACTTCTAGCATGACCAACTGCAACGCGTTTAAAACAGCTTTCCAACTTGTTCAATAATTCCTGTATGAAGAAACGTTTGTTAACTGTTTTAAAACAGATTTCTTTAAGCGAGTTTAAAATTTGTCTTTCAACGGATTTGCTTTGCTTGCTTTCATCTGGCAAGCTTAAAATTAAGCCTCCTTTCTTCCAGTATGTTACTGCTCTTATCTGTTGGTAAAACACAATATTACGTCATAAGTATTTTATTGCATCCATTTAACTTCAGGTTATTCATAGCATTCTGTTATGTAACTTTAAAATTTATTCTTCGAAGTTTAAAATTAAATTTAAGATAGAACTCAGATTTAAATGCTCATTCAGATAACTGTAGTTATTAAACCTCGGCTGAATATAAACCGAAGTTCAACAACATTGCCGCGAAGTCAAATCTGATATGGCTGCACAATAAAGCAATATGCAAATTAAGCTAGTGATCACCTTGTTAGCGATATAAGAGTTTAGCCATTTCTACCATGATAAATTTACTCAATCGCTCAGGTTGCTAAAGTGATGGTACAGAACCATTGTTTCTAACCCAAAAGCAGCTATTTAATCAGAATTTGTTCATTTTGTGGTATTTTATTGCCAACAGATTCACTTAACTACTGTTGACAGTTTAAAACGCAATCTTGCAACTAATTTCACAAGATCAGACAAGCTAAGTTAAGATGTACTTAGGCAAGTGTTATCCATGAATCTGTTGAACTCAGTTTTGAATTCAGGAAATTGAATGTTTTAAATTTTATGCTTAAAATGCCAAAACGGCGAAATGCACAAAACCAAATACGTTTCTTTACTCGTTACAATAATTTCGTGAGTTTTGTGTATTAACTTATTGACATGCTTCTTTTCGACTTTGTTTCTTTTTTCAGACGTTTTTCTTCGAGGAAATCACCTTTTTTTGGTTCCTTGATTGTAGCCAATTTTATAAGCGGCGCATCCAATCATTGTTATTCCCAATATGCAAGAAATTAAGGCGCCGGCTGATCGTCTCACAAACTTTGTATGCTCCTTCCCTTCGTCTATGCTAATTATCTCGTTTATGACTAATCTGCCCTAAAACAATTGCGAACACATTAATTGAAATGTCACTTAAGCTGTAGTTGGTAAAAAACTTGCAAGCTCAATATAAGCCAAAGATGGGTGAAAATGTCAACTTAAACCTCATCGCAAACAATGAATATTAAACACGCATTCATAAAGGCTGACAAATTCGTACTCTGTTATGCATACGGTTTTCATCAAAACTCAGTACATTAGCTTGAAATTTATTCATCCAATTTTTTTGAACACCCATATAAATTTTACCAAGGACTTTTCGTTTAACTGAGCTACGTATAAGCGGAAATGTATGCGATGCTTACTTTCACAATGTATACCTGTGAAGCCAGAGATACATGCACAATGCCACGAATCAGGACTATCATTTACGCAAGTACCTCCATTTTCGCAATAACCCGTTTTACAGGGACATTTGCCCTTATATTCCTTGAATTCGTCATAGCAGCAAGGATCATGTGTGCAGTCTCTGTGTTCATTGGATTTTGGTACGTAAATAACTGCACGAATTATGTTCCCACAGACGCCAGAGAGTTGTTCTCCTTTTTCCTGGAGCTGCATTAAGGTGGAATTATCATATCCTTTGCAAAAATTGGTACAATTCACTATTTCCTTCGTGCTGCATGGATAAAACAGCTCGTCTTTTGCGTGAGATTCCAATCGTTCAAAATAAGTAACTGGGCAACATCGCTTGTGCTCGTGATTGTAGACGCATTTCTTCGCTGTACCCAAAACATCGCATTTGCTGAAACCGACGTTTTGGCATATGACAGCGTTCCAGTTCCAGGTGGCATGTTTAGTGCAAGTAAATGAAGGGTTGTAGACAAGGGCTTTCGTCTTTGTATCAAAACGTGCGCTCAGACATCTGGGATACTCGATATCCCCGTCTTTAGCGGCCTGAAATTTTTCCCCCATACTGGCTGTTAAGGAAAAAGATTCACCCAGACTATTTACTACTTGAACGCGATCGCCAGTTACCCCCGTGATCATACCGCCGATCAGTATATTCAAAGATGAATTTTGTAGGCTAATGTTTTTCGCCAGATCAACAATTTTGCCATCCCAGTCCAGATGCAGAGTCCCATGTGGAAAAAAGGTTTTACACAGCTCAATGCCAGCTTGGATGGCGTCATTCTCGTACCACTCCTTCCGGCTCTTTGCGTTGCTGATGATTGTCAGACAAACTTTATGTTCTGCATTATACAAGCCATACCGGTATCCATACTCACGCATCTGTTCATTATCGTGCGGGCATTCGGTTCTTTAACAGTCTGATCTGATGTGCGCAAAATGCAAATGACAAGAATGAAGCTCTGAAAAGTTAATTCATGCTTTAAATCACGCGGATATATAGAGTAGAAATGTATATTTTTGAATAAAATATGCTCATAATTAATTAGCTTTTTCAGTTCAAAACATGCATGCAGCAAGTTATGCTGCTGATTGCCGGTTGATACTTATTGATGCTCTCCATTACAGAAACTATTGCAGACATGTACCCTATGTGATTATAGCCATAAAAAACCGTGGTACTTACGTGGTAGAATTTAAAATAACGTGCATCCATTCATAGAAGATAGCAAACTGGTAGAGGAGCAGCTAGTCCAACAGTTTCTGACAGGCGAAGCAGACGTCCGCAAAACCATACTGGTTGATTATAGTTCTGACGTTTAATAAGCTCCATACATTCAAGTGCACGGCTTACTGAATCCGCAAAACCTACTGCACTGAAAAAATCAGAAAAACGTTTTAAAGTAAAATTTGTAGGAAATACAACTTACTTTAAATTATTACTACTCATTGCTTCTACTCTTCGATACTAATAATTATGTTCTCTCATGTTTTCAATTGCAAAACCGAAACATTAAAATATTGGCTATATCTGGACTTGTCTGAGGTTTGTACGGTAATGTCCATGTGTCCTGTAAATAGGAAACAGCCCTACCTCGGGAGGATGGGTGGTTATTAAAAACAGGATTCATTGATTTACTTTTGAACACGGAGCTTTCGAGGGCGACTGTCTTCGTCATCAGCGTAAGGTATAAATGAAACCACTGACGGGCCAGAAAGATTCTTTCGTCAAGAACTCCTTCACTTTGAGACAGGAACTAAAGAGGATGATAGTCAACGAACAGCACATTTTGGTTAGCTATGATGTCAAGGATCTTTTCACAAACATCCCGGTTAAATACACCATAAACCTAGCAAAAGAACTCCTCGACAAGGACAAGTCACTGAAAGAAAGGACTAACCTCCCCCCAGCACGAATATGCTTACTGATCAGCAGTTGCCTAACCATAAGGAATTTCTTCCATTTCCAAGGAACTTTCTACCAGCAGCAAAAAGGCGTCCCTATGAGCAGCCCTCTTTCACATATAATGGCAGAAATTTTCATGGAGCACCTCGAGAATCTTGCTTTTCCAAACCCTCCATCCGACACTAAACCGGTGTTTTTCAAAAGATACGTGGATGACATTCTGGCGATTTGCAAAAATGACAAGGCTGAATCCTTCCTCGACACATTAAATTCCATTTTTCCGAATCAAATTTCTTTCACCATCGAAAACGAAATTAATGGAGGCATTCCCTTCCTGGACATTTTCATGAATAAGAAAGGTAGCCGGCTCCTAACCAGGGTATATAGGGAACCCACCCATTCTGACAAGTATTTACATTTCTCTTCCTTCCACCCGGAGAGTGTCAAGATTGGCTTAATAAACACCCTTGTCGACAGAGCTTTCCACCTATGCGACAAAAGGTTCCTAAACAATGAGATCAGGCACACAATGACATCTTTACATGAGAATGGTTACCCGGAAACTTGGGTATCAAATAAGATCAAAGCTAGACTCAGATCTCTTAAAAACAGAGCACAAAAAACACCTAAAGACCGAAAACCCACCCTTTGCATTCCGTTCTTCCCGGCTCTTTCCATAGTGTTGCATTCGAAGATAAAAGATTCACACAACATCTACTACCAGAACTCCAAATAACTTAGATGCATACTTAGGAATGACAAATTAATCATCAACAAGGAAGATCAAAAAGGATGGGTATACAAAATTACATGTGAAGTTGGAGGCACTTACATTGGGGGAAACCTGGGGAACTCTACAAGGAAGGTTGGGGGAACACAAAGCATCTATTCTTAGGTATCAAAATGCCTGGAAGAGACTCAATGGAATTCCAACCAAACCTCGTGGACGACCACCGACTTTATACCCAAGGATTGCAATGGACGCGGCAAAGAAGGCTTCAGGGGTCGTCGAACACCTGGAAGATTGCCATTCTAATACCGAAGCCATCAATATCCTCCCAATAACAAGGGAGACTTGTTTATTCCGTCGAAGAATCAAGGAGGCCTTGGCAATCAGACGATCGACGTGTTACAATCGTGACAAAGGTTTGGTGGGAGATCAGTGATATCTGGAATCACATAGCTCCATACACAAACTGTTGTGACAAGAAACTGTGACCCCTTGTTTTAACCACCAACACACCACCAACCATTGACCCTCCTACCTTTGTTTTTGTACCACCGCCCAACCCACTGACATACCACCTCATTTCCTTGTCTGTATATTACCATCATTAACAGGCATATGTACCCCATTTATACCTTACGCTGATGACGAAGACAGTCGCCTTCGAAAGTTCCGTGTTCAGAAGTAAATCAATGAATCCTGTTTTTAATAACCACCCATCCTCCCGAGGTAGGGCTGTTTCCTATTTACAGGACAAATGGACATTACCGTACAAACCTCAGACAAACATCAATTCCATGACCATCCAAAATAACAACTTATTTGGTAGTATACCTAGACTTCTGAAAAGAAAACCTTTGTAACGGACCAAGATTAATTGACCGGGGTGTACAGTTTGTTGTCCGTTGATTTTCTTGTTTTTTCGCGTTCCGCGTGTTTCGTCATTGCGGATTGCGTCAAACGTTAACAGCTGAAAGGGCAAATAAACAAGTGTTAACTTTTCAGCTGTTAACGTTTGATGCATCCGCAATGACGAAACATACGGAAGGTGAATAAACAAGAAGATCAACGGACATCAAACCAACACCTAAGATTTATAATATCTGGACTATCATAAATCGTAGAAATGTTAATGAATTTTTCAATAAAGTGACGGCTTGCTGCATGCAACAAGCCATCCATTCATTAAAATGTAAACCAAGCAACACCATGTATTGCAGAGCAACCAAGCTGCACATGCAGCTCATTATGAAACCTAGCTGGCAGGATGTCACCCAGGTCTCACCAATATAAGTTACGCAAATGTACTATCAAAACATTTTTGATGCAAAATTTTGGAAAAATTCAACTTACCAACACTGATCACGAGCGTGGCTCACTATCTCGATGAGGGATATCCTGTGACATAATATCCTAGGCTTAAACGAAATGGAATCAATTAGGACATAACGCTTGTTTTCTTTAAGTGTCTCTGAGAAAAACAAATGAAATCATTTAAAATCTTTTACAATTGTTTTCCAAGGCGTCAGCTTGCCACTACGAACGCATGGTGACCTTGGTTGCATTTAAGAACTGAGCAACTTTTTAAGGTTTTATTGTAACCGATCTATGGAAAGATTTTGCCATGGTTAGATGATGAGACGAGGTATTAAACTTCGACCATAAATAATTAAACCTGCTTGAGTCCACTGAATGTGATACTCTACCGTTTTGTAAACTCGTACAACGGGTTTTCAGCAAATTATAAGCTACTTTTCCGGGGAAGGTCAACCTATCGCAAGAAGAATGTTGAAATTTTCCTGACGTTTTTTTCCATTGCGTTTTTGGGATCTACATGGTTCTTCCCGATCCATGTAAATTAAGTACAGTTTTTGAGATGTGAAGTGGGACTCCTGAAAAAACTATCTTTATTTCTATTAATAATGTTGGTAACTCTAAACAAACACATTCACATACCATCAGAGACTTTTACAAATTTACGCTGTTGGTTCTATAAAATTAGCTTATTCCACTAATTAAGCCACTTCTTTCATCTATTCTACATTAACAATACGAAGGCAAGTATCCAGAGATGGAAAACCGCTAAACAGAATAATTCAACTTTGGTAGTCCTAGAAACAATTCATTCATTGCAAAACAATCAAGGCCATGCCGTGATGCTATATGGTTGATTACAACAAATCGTTGCACAAGTCCTGCTCTTCTCTGGCGAAAACAATAGTCTGAAATCAACTCGAAAGCGCTTTTAATTGCCATTTGATTTGGCGGAAGTTTGAATGTATGATCAGGTTCACCATTTCACTAGGATGCATTTCACCACTTCGCTATGCGATGGTTTTCCTAAAAGCAACATGTCGCATACATTTTATTTCCGCAGTTATATAACTACATAATTACCTGAATAATATTAATAAATTTCATCAAAATGCAAGCGGTATGATTTCTTATCCGTTCAGTTTCCTATTTTTTCGCTTCGCAGGCTGCACTGATGATGCAAGTTTTCCAAAGTAGATGAAGAGAGGCGAAAGGAAATTCTTTACGATATGAATTTTCAAAGACCGCTGTCTTCGGCAACGTAAATCAAAACTGTCTGACAGTTTGCTCAAACCGCCCATCATGCATGAGCATATATGATTAGTCAGGGAATTAGCCATTAGTATTTCAACTAGCCACGATAAAGATTAGTCAGGGACAATATCCTGCTAGGTCGACTAATGCTAATAAAACATTATAGACCTGTAAATCATTGCCCCTATTGTATCCGTCGATCCTTCTGATGCAAAAGTCCTTTTTGACTTTCCTTTAGCCAATTTCGTTTCTCTGGAGACCTGAAAAATGTTGAAACTTTAGTCAATTTTTACGAAATGCTGGATGTGCTTCGTTGCCATAATCATTTCCAATGGATGCAATCCATGATCATCTGTTATCTGCAATTTTACTGCATATTTTAGTCCTATCCTTGTCTATCTTCGCATTTATCAGTCTTGTATGAGTGGACAAGGTCCTTGGTGGAAGCTCATATCTGGAAGACCTTCCTCATATTCTGCAGTTTTTTAAATTTTTTGTTAAGAGTTTTCTCGTAACAGGCGCAAACGTTAGGAACGTCGTATACATAGTCTCTTTTTTCACTGTTTTTCAGTTCGCTCAGTCTCTCAATAATATTCTGTGGCATTAAAATTCGTGAATACCCATTGTTAACAGATGTCTTGGCAAGCGTTTAATTTTTTCATTAAGAATTTAGCATCGGATAATAGTAGACATCCTTGTCGGCGAACGGATTCACCAGTTCAATTTTCACAGATTTTGAAGGATAAGAATCAATGTAGATGTACTTATCAGTGTCTAGATGTCTTGTAGGCTCTGGCACCCAACCTATTGTTTCTGTAGAACAAGCGAATCTCTAAGAAACAAACAAACTGCTGGGCTACTCTTTCATTCGCAAGCGATTTCTTTGCCGGAAGCATCTTGTGCAGGTTGCTCAAAAAAACTTTCCTGCCTGCTGTTTTAGATTAAAGTGTACCGTCCGGGTATCTTTTGAAAACCGTGGTGATCCGACCAGTTGAGTTTAAGTGTTGAATGCATTTTTGTGCTTCAAAATATTCCACGAAACTTTTAACCATTACGGGAGACAATGAACTTCCCATTACCTTTATGTTTTTCTCTCGGAAAAGTTTTTTAAGCGAAAGTTATTACCTTTTTAAAGTTAATTGGATATAACTGACACATGTTCAGTTGACATTTTGTCAATTAATGAGGTATCCTATGTTTCCATGTCTTGTAAATCTATTTGTGTGTACTGCAAAAAGATGCTTGTGAATAAATCTTTGACCTTGAATCTTACCACGGTTTCGACAGCATAAATTAATATGTCATTTATCCCAGCTCATAATTCAGATTTTTCACGTAAGAGCTTTATTGCCAGTTAGAGGAATGATTATCTCATTAACCCATTGCACTAAACCTTTCTTAAGGTTGTTGACACCGGAAATCATAGGTCAAAACGGAATTCCTGCTTTATCATCATTGTTTGCCCGTTAACCGGTAAAACAGGATGGCAAAGACAATGACAAAGCATGGGCGTTCTGTATTGTTTATTTTGCTTACAAGACATGCCGAAAGAGTGAAGCAATTAATTGAAAATCAAACCCTGCTTCCACCACCAAACTTAACGCAAACGGAAATACGAAACGGTGTCGAAATGGGAAGCGACCGTTTCATGGATTAAGCATTTCGCAATTTCCAAAGAGATGCGAAACTTTCAGTCGAGTGAATTTCATTCCTGTAAAAGCGATATGTTGCTAATTTGGATATTAATATCTCTCCAACAAGACTTGTTTACATTCAATGGCTCGCATCAAAATCATTAACCAATCAAAGTGGCTGTTTTGTGGATCGTTTCCAAAACCGCGAACTGACAATAATATACCAACAGAAATGCATTAACATTTTTGAAATTTTCCGTAACGAGGAAGGTGAACATTTTATTTTCTTTAAAAATTTGTAATTAAGTATAAATTGCAATAGAGTCTTTCGACGTTCAATTCTCGGTTCAAGCTATACGAACGCTAAATTTATTCGTCGTAGCTTTAAATTTTAGTCATTAAGGGAAATAAACGACCCTACATGATTTAAAAACAATGCAGTTTTGAAACGGAGCAATTCTGTTTTATAAGAATTGCGTAGAAATCCAACTGTTTCATATTGGTCGCACGACACTCTTTTCTCTATCACAGCCGCTTCTGCTACATCCAATGCTTCAGCTTTGCATATAATTTGCGTTAATTGTTTAACAACAGACGGATGAATTACCCAGCTAAAATGATCGACGCATGCGATGCATGTTTCCACATGCAATGGAAAAATTCACCATGGGCATAAAATGTCAGGTGAACCAATGCCATGATCATAATACTAGATTTTTTCAGCGTTCGTTCAAAACTAAGTTTTTCGAGCAATTTCGTTTTGCCGTTGACTACGATGTAGCTAATTGATTCCTAAGGGTGATACTCAACAAACAACTTTCTTGCTTAAGAGGAATAGCGAATCCCGTAAATTTTACCGCATGCAAGTAATTCGAAGACATAAAGAAAACGTTTGCGATATCTATGCGATTGAAAAGGATTTGCTAATGAATTTACTACTCAAAATGTATTCAATACTAATAATTGCACATGCCCGTTGAATATTTACGGGGTTCCGTGGAAAACGGGAAAACTTTACACTGGAAGACACTTCTTATCTTCTTCCAATTTCATCTCCAGGTTGACCGTTCCGATGTCGAACACTTTTCCAGAAGTTCCCGGAGCTGTGATGTATTTCTCCGGCACTTTGATAACCCAGCGTCTTTTACACACCTTAAGAATGTCAATAATCAAATGCACCTAGAAAGCTTTCAAAAAAATCGGGTTACATGATGGCTGTGGCAGCGGTGATAAATCTTCAATTCAGGATCGATGGTACCCATTTCATCGTCCGTGCCATCGAGGTAGAAACTGCCATCTGCAGAAGTTTCAGCCTTTGCCAACGTATCATCTTTGATCGTATCTGGAGATGAAATAATTGCTATGATTGTAGCATTTACCTAAAACTATCATACCTTTCTCAATTAATTTCACGGTAACTTTGTCAGCTGCCTTATCGCCACAAAACAATTTTCCCTTGACTTGCACACGTTGTTTCCTAGCCAATATATCGGATGCCAGCAGGACTATGCAGAAGAAAGCTATGCGAACGGCACAAATTCCAGAAATCATTCTGCAGGTTGAGAAAGAACCAAGCTGTCGAGCGACCAATACAACGATTGAACGACGTCCGTTAAAAATGCCTTTAAATTTAACAGGCAACAAGCACTGTCCACCAATCAACTTCGTTCAAATGTTCTTGTTTGTACCGACCCAGTTTTATCATTCTTCGTTCGCTCACGCTGACAAAACGTGGGCGTTTAGTATCACGCATTTTGTTTATGAGATATTTTGAAAGCGTCAAGCAGATTTAACGAACCTGTTACACGTTTCCACTTGCTCAGTGCAAATTCACTATGATAAGTCATTATTATAAGTGAAACATGTTATTCTGATCTGTTAATCCAGTGTTGCGGAAATTAACTAAGTTGCGCCAATACACACGTTTTGATTGGTTATAACAATATAACCTTAATGAATTTACCAATGCAAAGATGACATATCGACGAAGGGGAGTTTAAATTGAGGCAGATACACGTTTGATTTTGCTAAAAATAAAATTCAAACGTCCAAAACACTCGGAAAAAGTTTTCGTAAATTCGGTTGGCAAAGATGACTAAACTTCTCTTATCTTGAACATATTATGACTAAGCATGCACAGACCTTTTTGTTGTTATACATCGTTGTAGGAAATGTAAATGGTGACGCACAGACGTAATTGAAGCTCTTTCCAAGTTTAAAAGGGTGAGCGTAGAAAATATGGTAATACCGCATTTCAGTAACTACATACTAAAATTTGATTGTGGATATATCGTGTGAACATTGAATTTTGAACAACCACTTCTAAACAACTACTAATCTTCTGAAAAACGTGATTTGACAATCCTTAATTGTTATTATTGATACGTAGAAAAACAAATGTACAAGACGTCGCACTGACCGTTTCCAAAAACTTCGTAAATTATGAACAATTTTGCATGTTTTATTGTTTGCGAATAGATAACCATTTGTAACGGACCAAGAAGGTCTGAATTGCTTTATTGTTTTAGTAACCCGGCTAAATTGGCAACCATTTACCTTGGCACGTGAATTCGAAAAAAGTCATGAAGCTGATTACATCACATCCTTTTAAGCGACTTTCAATTATCACCCCAGTGTGACAATTTATTTCACATTGCACAACAATTTTAGTGTTTCAGCTGTGCACTAATGCTATTACATGAAAAATAAAATTTTCATAAACAGTTTGATTGCGCACCTTAATCTTAAATTAGGACATTGAGCCTAAGAGTTTTATGACGAGGCCTTAAGTCTTCTGATTCTTAAGGTAGTTAGAGCTTTGACACTAATGTTCTTCCATTCATTCAACTTCTGCCTATGATTCTCTACTAACTTTTATATGGTATGTTTGTATTGTTCTTTAAAACCTAGCTGTTTTTATAAATGGCACTTGCTGCCCATATGTATCATTTGCAGGTGCAGAAGTCGTTGATCATGCGAATTATTCGCCTCCAACATTAAGCGTATGTCTGGGACGAACGATTGGTGAGTAAAAGTATTACATGAGCATGTGTATTTGTTGTTCATATTTTACTGCGAAATATTTGTAAAACAAGCGAAAACGTTGCAAACTGATCATAGATACAGCTAAAAACACGTTTCGTTGATCTTCGTGTACAGAAAGCATTTTACTGCATCGAAACATTGTTGCTGAATTGTCAGCATTGGCGTTTTATGAGGGGAACAAAAACTGTCCCTGTTGAGAAATGTGTGCAGGTCCATGTTGTTGTAGAAATAATGTTTGCCCTTTGAAATTAGATGGGCTTCAGAAAAACCGTTCTGCTGTTCGTTGTCATGGCGTGACAAGCCTGAAGCTTCGTACTAACAACACAATTTAAAACTGTGATGGATCAAAAAGCAGCAATATGACCAAGCGATTAAGTATTTCTGAAATAACACCATATTGGAAACACATCTTAACTCAATAAAGTTATTACTAGTCATGTACGCAATGTCAAATGATGAATAAATCGTTTGTAATTCCAAAATTCTATTCGTCTAGTGAA
>JAJBBP010000197.1:0-20198 GCA_021464625.1 Proterorhinus semilunaris | reverse complement strand
CCATGGCTCCAGCATTACGTCGGCCCGTCGAAGAATTGGATATGCGCCCGCAGCGATATCGTATTGCAAAAGTTAGTGTCGCACATCAATGGCTTTGACACGATCGTCAAGATACGCAACGATGCTAGGGGTTGATCTGGCGATCACGAAACGCTGTCTCAGGGATGCTGTGCACGACGGACTCGTGTGCTTGCATGCTGCCATTCCAATACAGTAGCCAATTACTCCGTCACGCCTTCCATTAACAAGCTCTACGTGGACGAAAGGCTTGGCGCCGGAATTCTGCCGAGCCGTGGCAACGTCGCAATTGAAACAGCCGACATTTCGAGGACGTCTTCCGATTGCTCAACTCCATCCAAGCCGGTATGCCAATTCGCGAATGGTACCTGCGCACACTTCCTCGTTCCCACGGTGTGGATGAACGTATCCTCGTACAGCTGGCCGTGTGCAAAGGAATGCTGCGCAAACTGAGCGGCTACCCCATCCTTGTAGACCCTCGCAGGGCGAAAATTCCCGCCTTTCTTTCTCGCATCAAACCGGCCGACGACTTGAACGGCACATGTACATTGGAAGAGTTGGCAATCAAGACTGAATTATCCGTTCCCGAAATTGAGCGATTGCTTCGCAAATTGCGCTGTGTGACGATTGTTTGGAAATGAAATTAGCCCCTACACGACTTTTCGTATGCATTAAAGATTTATCCAGATTTTGTTTCGTTGCCATCGCACGTTTTTCCGTAACGAATGATCGGACGTGTGGACTTGTGAGATAACTAAAGTGTACGATATACGTAAGCTGAAACACAATATAATAAAAATACTTGACACCAGTTAAACGCCAATCCACGATAACGGTGCCGTGATGGCTGAATTTCGGGATTTCATCTCGGAACTCGACGTAGACCAGGAGCGCAAACGACGCCAGGAGGAATGGGAACGCGTTCGCAAACCGGACCAACCTTTGCAAGCACCGGAGGCGGAAATCGACTGTCGGCCTTTGTACGTACGTTTGCGAGAGCAGCGGGAAAAGTCCTCAGTTGAGTTTGACGAGTCGGTGAAGCTGCAGCACTCGATCCGCGGTGTCGACGACGATGAATTGTTGTTTCTGGAACAGATCGACCAAGCTCGGTTGGAAAAAGAGCGAAGTATTCGCAACGAAGAACAACGCGTTATCAGTGCGATTCGTGAAGCCATGACTGTTGCCGCCGCCGCCGTCGAGCCGCCGGCACCCCTCGTCGTTCCGTCGTCTTCCGGCCAAATACGAAAAGAGACGACTAAACCTCAGAGCAGACAGGCTCGCCTATTGGCTGGCGCGATTCGAAGGAAAGATAAAAAAACGTGAATGTTCCACGAAGCCTAATGACTCGACCGGAGAGGAGGTGACAGGCGTTGCCGCGGATGAAACAGTTTGGTCGAAACGTACTGCTAAAACGGCACCTGCAAACACTGTAACAAACGCCGCGACAGTAAGTACGGTAAGGAAAAGAATCGGCGATATCAACGTGGAGAGTGGCTTCGGTAAAGACGGCGAAGCGATGACGGGAAGTCGGCAATCAATTTGTACAGCTAATTTCATTTCTGTTAGTAAAACGTTGGAAAAAAAAATTGCGTTTTTGATTAGTCGTGTTGTACAGAATGCACGTTATACGACTAAAGATCATACTGCCTACGCTGTTTTGTTCTTGTGGGGAAGGTGATTTTGAAAACCGGTTAGCGCGGGAAATGAAAGTTTTCTATTGTTACTTAATTTCACTTTGTGTACTGTAGCCTTATTAATGCCGGTTAGCCTCCGTTGAAGACCATGTATGCGCGGGTTTCACTCTGCCCTGTCTTGTTAGTCCATCGATATACACAGTTAGTCTGTTTTGGTTATGACTTGTCGCCCATTTGGTGGAAGAAAAGCGCACAAATGAAGATTTTGCTGAAACTCTTTGTCTGATCTACGCCGGTGTCCCTGTTTCCCGTGGATGGTGCCAAGAAGCAGTTTGCGGTATTTCTTTTTGACGTTTTCATTGTGTTATGATGTTTCTGTTTTAAGGCTAGATACTTGCGCTGCCATGTTTGCCATGGTTACGAAGCGATGAACATGCTATGCGTGGATTGCGCGTTTTGTGGGTGCTGGTCTCAGGGTCATTTTCAAGCGCACAATACTGGTGTCATTATCAATGGGGTGAATATTTCGGGCATATATTTTTCAGCATAATCCTTTTATGTATAGGCGTGTCGTGTCGAACTGGTCGACTGTACTGCGTTGGTTGTTGCGATTTTGTTTACGACGATGAGTTGGATTTGATCCTGCTAAAAGCTATGATAAAATTTCGTGAAGCCTATGGTCTGATTCCTCTTTCCGCGCCTGCTTCAATGCAAGCCAGTAGCGACTGTTCCGATAGCGAGGCAAAGCTGGCCGTAAAGCGTGTAAGCAGGAATTCCATATGCGGCATCCGCGGATTAATCAATCTGGGCAATACGTGCTTCTTGAACTGTGTACTGCAAATTTTTTTTCAAACAATTCAAGTACGCTCTTTCTTCGTCTCCTATTCGCACTCCGGTTGCACAAGTGCCGAATGTATTCTGTGCCAATTGAGTTCCTTATTCCATCAGGTATGAGATGATGTGGATACAAGTTGAACAGTGTAATTGTTTATTTTAGTTTTACGATGGCGGCAAGGACCTCTTGTCTCCGGCAAAACTACTTTACCTCGTTTGGAAACGAACCCCATCCATTGCTGACGCTCAGCAGCACGATGCTCACGAATTGTACCTGAACATCATGAACGCTGTGCACGAAAGTGAAAATACAGGTATACATTCTCACCATGTGTTGCAACGTGTATTCTAGTACTGTAAAATTTTTGCCGACTGTACGCTTCTTTACTTGAATGTATTCATTCCAAACATTTTCAGTTTTTACTCCAATTTTTATTTATTGTTTTTTTTATTAATTCTGATACGTTTTTGCATTCCAACGTTTCTTATATTAATCTCATTCACACTCGGGCGGGTGTAAAGTAGTGTAAATTTATCTTGCTAACGACGCGGCAATCCTTAGGCCTTTGTAGGTTAAATTACCTCCTTCTCGGATTAAGTTATAATTGTAGCAGTTTTACTCCGCATCCCTTGTTTTTTTGAATGACGGTAACATGCACTCGCACTGTTTCGTATTTTGGGCAGTCATGTGCTGGGCGCATCTTTGAAGCCCTCGTTGGAAACACTACAAATTTGTAGTCTTAAAACGTTTGCAGTCTATTTTATAACATTCAAACGGACGGGTCCATGCATTGCTACGTTTTAGTGCAGCAGAGAAGGATTTTAGAGTTTTCACTTAACATTAAAAGGCTTAGTTTCGAAATTATTTTTCGCCTCTTTTAAGTTTTGAATCCTATCCATGTCACTGGTGTTGTGTTTACGAAGAACTCGGATGGTGCAAAGCAGGGCGTGTGATGAGCTTTTCTTCCCGTTAGACCACGTGATCCCGAGACATGCAGACAAGCAGAATTAACCATTTAATGCAAAAAGCAAAATGGTTTTTTTGTGGTTCAGAAAGGTGGCTCAAAACTAACTTATTTCGTATTGGTATTAAATTGATTACTTTCGTAACAACAATTTACATATTAAATTGGCTACTGTCGTCCGTGCTTTCTTCCCGGCAATGGAGTGGATACCGCTAGTGGTTAGCTTTATCGTGGTATACTCGAGCGGTTCAAAACTTGTTTGCCATGGAGGACTTTCTTCTTCTTCTCTTCTCGTGCATTTGGCATGTGAAACGTTTTACTTTTTAGGCAATCACGTATAGTTGTGCAGCGTCATTTTAGACAATTAATTTTCCTTGGACCGTCTTGGGTCAGCAGAATACGTGCGGTTAAGTTGTAACAATTTTTCCACAAATACTTGCTGGCTGGTGACTGACTCGGAAAGTATGTTTGAAACAGTCAGTACCTAAAGCCTGTAAATTGTGTGTCGGCAAAATGAAGGGCTTTTTACAGCCAGGTTTCTGTTCAAAACGTTACTGTCCAAGTTCATGTTGTAAATATTTTAATGTACTGTAAAAGCATTTAATCAGATACAGGGAATGACGAGACAGATCTGCCTGAAAATGACTCGTTTACCGGTAAATATAAATATTGGCGAACCTTCAACTTGCGCACCGCGGTATTATAATGCAGCAACTAAGTTAGCTCTCTTCCTGTAGTGTTTATGTTGTTCTGACGCACCAAGCACTGGACTACTATTTAGGGAACCAATAGTAGGCTGGGGAAATGATTGAAACGAACTGACCTTATGCGTACATCGGTGTTGTTATTGGTTTATAAAATGTAGTAGAGTACTATGATATACTTGGTGTTCAGGGGCAGGAAAAGGCTTGCAGGCGAAAGACTGCAAATGTTTCGCACACAGCATCTTCTCCGGTATCTGCAGGTCGGATGTTGTTTGCAACTTTTGTCACCGTATGTCGACGGTTTTGGAGCCGTTTTATAACATCTCGCTAGAAGTACATGGTGCGTATACGGCTGACTCGTAGTAATCGCCACAGATTTGTTGGCAAATACAGATTTCCCCCGGCTCTTTGTCGTTGACCGATTGCTCTGCACCGTTACACTACTCGGGAAACGTTGGACGGCGCGTGTGAGATCAACTGCAGCGATTGCGGCTGTCTACGAGCTGGCAGCAAGCAGTTGACGCTCAGCCGTTTACCCCAACGTCGTATGCTTTCATCTTAAGGTAAATCGTTTGTCGTCGTTGCCTTTTCCCGCCTCCTTTGTAGCGTGTGCAACATAAACTTCGTTACGAAGCGAAGATACGTCGGATGGTTTGCTTTCCTGAGTATCTGGACTTGACTGCCTACACCAGCGACTACCGTAACGTCGCATCCAGTGAAATCCAACGTCCACCAAAGCTGAACGTTGCCGCCGCCGCCAATGACAAGCAGCACCGTCGCGAGTACACCTTGTACGGTATTGTCAATCACTCCGGACGATCTGACAGCGGTCACTACATCTGTTACGTGCGTCGCTTCAGGAACCAGTGGTTGAAATGTAACGACAATATGGTCACCCTTACAAATAAGGAAGAGGTGATGAATTGCGAAGCTTACATGCTCTTTTATCAGCGTCGTACGCTAGATATTTGAAAGCTGCAATTACAACATTTCCACCGTATAACAGCGTTGCTTTTATTCCAATATGGTATCGTCGTCAATAGCAGCGGATTGCAGCAAATGTTGCACGGCAGCGATCAACGACATTGCCGTATACTGAAAGCGCTCTATCGTTTCTTTTAGTTCCGCGTCTTCACTTACAACGGGCTTCGCAGGAGGCTCAGGCCTTCTGCTAATTGGCCTGGAGGAAGAGCATTGTTCCAGGCCAAACATTTCCATGTCGACTGGGTCAAAGGAAGGTAAGTTGGCCGGCCTAAAATGCACATCCAAAGGATCACCAACAGCTGCTGGCAGAATCGCTGAAAGTCCGGCTTGAAAAGTTTCGCAGCAATGAACTATGGAAGAGTCGAGCTGTTCCATGGCTCGCCGGTCCGTCGACTGCGTTTGCATGAGTGCCCTGAGCGCACCCCTGGCCTTTCCCAGACGCCTGGTCAAATGGCCGTGCTGATTGAAGCCGTCCTCGAAGCCCACTTGTAAACTTTCTTTTTCAGCCTCCTCCATGGCATTCGTGTATCTGTGCTTGTAATGTGTAATTGATGCCGATTGAAGTCGATTTTCTCTTGCACACGATCTTCTGCCGTATCATCTTCCATATGTTCAGCCATTGCAACGACACCGTTCGCGTACGTGCACCAACGGTACAAACGAGCAAATCGCCACACGCAGTCCAACTTGGGCTTGATGAAAAGCCTGGCTATTCCCTCTTTGGTCATTGATTTGGCAACTTGTTGGCCATTGCCACCTAAGAGTTGTCGTAAAAAACAGACGACCAGATCAAAACAGTTGAAGTAAGTCTGGTGGTAGCTATAAAGCGAAACGAATAAGGACGAATAGCACCAAAGTTCCATACTTTGAAGATAGCCACCAACGATTGTCAAGTTGCACAGTTCGAATTGTTGCCAGCCATTTGGCCACAGGTATGTTAAGTTGTTGTGCGCTAACAATGACTAATGATTCGTGCCAAGCAGCTGTTTCAGCTATAAGCCCGTTTGCGTAGAAAGACAACACACGGCCGTCGTTGTCAGTTAAGCCTATGTGCAAATCGTCACCAGGCTGATAGGATCTGGAAATACATTAGTTCTGCCGAATGAATCGTGAGCAAACAGAAAAATGCACAAAAACACCAATTGCAATAGTTTATCCAAATATTACGCGGACATGCAGTCTGTACAGACGGTGACTGTATGGGTAATTTTGCAAGCCTTGCCCCAGGTTATACACCTGATGTTGAAGAACTGTGGAAACGGTCGCCTGAAGGGAGGCTTATTGTAGAAGAAGAAGACGACTGCAGTGCGACGATACCACTGGAAAGCATTGGACGTATATAATATAACCGAATTCGCAGTGCGATAGAAGTGGCCACAATACAAATCCGTCTGTCTCTGGCACGTACCTTATGTTTGAAAAACGTAAGTAGAAATCCATCGTGAAAAATGATACATAAAATTGTTTCTGTTCAAGTCACACAAGCTGACAGCCCAGCAACTTGCGCAGAGTGTACCGGAAAATGCGGTTATTTATGGGCAAAAGCAATCTAAGAATAACACCACGTTTTGGCAATGATATTTGTATTTTGAAAAGAAATTAAATGCAACGATTGGTGTAAAATAAAACCTTCACTACTCTCACCTGATGAAACTGCCTTTCGATGGTTTCAGCACAATCGCGCAACGTGCATTTTTGGGACCGTGAAGAGGAGAGATAAGCGTACTGGAGGCTTGATTAGAAAAACTTTCGCCACAAACCGGACAACCGATAGTTACATGAGGCTGATACAGAAAAGCAAGTCGGCAACGCTTATGCGTTGAATAAGCCAGCCAAGGCTTGGTCATTACATGAGGTGAAGCGTCACAATTAAACGAAAAAAAGGTAACGCCCGCAAACTGCGTGTCACTTTGAGCGGGGCAATTTTAAACGGTACAATAAGGGCAAGAAAATAGGTTTATTCTTATACCGTATATTAGTAGTCAGGTTGGTATTGAAGAAGTAATACCAACCTGTAGCAATACAAAACACAATTGTCAATATAGTGACTTGGGGTTTTAAAAGGGGGTTTAGGATTTAATAATCGACGATGGCTTTTGATTCCAAGTTTTTTTTGCAGTGAAAAAAAGTTAGCGAAAATATTTGCCTTCTCAACCAATTCGACCAACACATACAATGTTACTTAAGCGACACTTACGCTAAGCTTTGCCAGATTGAAGTACTAATCGTTTTATATATTTATGCAAATTACGAACAAGTTTTACCGGTTGTATTTCGTAGTTTGAAAACAAACATATAAATGGTTGTTTTAGTGTACCTGCTTGCTGTTCGATTACGGTGTACATGTTATAAAACGCGAGAAATGGGTGCCACAGTTTGGCTACGGTGTTTTGAGTGCGTTTTTCCTTGGCGACACGTTTCGCCTTGACCAAACGCGTGTTTGCTTTAGACGAATCGAGTAAGTTTACAGGGTGCCCATCTCTTCGGCTTTGCGCTATTCCTATGACGTGTCGCCGATATTGTTGTTTTTTCGATCGCTTTCAAAACTGTCGCTCTTTGTTTGTGCTACCAACATTTTAACAGTCGACGTGTCCGAATATTTTAGCATAAATCCGTTCATGCTTGTACTGTATGTGATAAATGCACGCAGGTATAAGGTGTATAGTACATTTTTCGCTCCTGCACTGTAACATTGCGCGATGGTTTGGGTAGATTGTCCTGATTGTGGGTGGCTGTTCCGATGCCGTGGCTTGTTCTTTTTGTACTCTTCGTTTTTATTTTCATTACGCACTGTTTGCTTGTCTTTACGCCGTCGCATCTCAGGCGTTTGAAGAGCTCTGTTTAATTTATGTTTGGCACACAACGATTGTGATCAGTAGGGGCTTAAGTTTTACTACGATTAAATTTTGATTACCCCCTTTGAGTTGTGCAATAAAATTCAACGTTTTCGCAGATGGGCTGAATGGTTTTTCCTTCGCATTTTAACTTCGGTTTAATACAGTTGCGATTGTTAAAATTAAGGGTTCCCTTCGTAGTCAACAGAGAGTCCAACGTAGTATGCGTAAGTTTCAGTCACGTAGCAGTATTGGATCAGTGAGTTGTTGGCAAGCTCAAAAAGGCTATTTACTGCGAATGAAGGTGTTGATGGTTTGGTACCCTTTTTTACACCATCTTCCATAGTTGGGATCTTGCGTAGGGCTCAGAGTATGTTGATCAAGAATTTTGAAATGGCTCATTAGTAGCGCTACAGTGGTACGTATTTTCTGTAGTTGCCTGCATTTAACCTTTTTCCGAGAGGTATCGTGACTAGGTTAGGACCGGGTCCATACGTGCAAAGCGTGGTGATTTTTCCTACGCTACATAATCGTTCAGCAGAGAAGGAAATGTTTTTCACGATTTCTGTGAACCAGTTTTTTCAAGTCCGTCCTGTTGCACTTTCCTCGTTGCGCTTGGACTGGCAATGCTTCGCATCGGCATAGCCGTGTTTTGATCGCTAGTGACGCCTCTGCGGTGTTTCGTTGTCAGTGTGTAACACGTTTGCCATTGTCGGACCGCTTTAGAAAGTCGGCCACGATTCAGTAGAGCACAAAGACGTTGTGGGCCAACGTCAACCGATCGCATCAGAACGGGTAGTCTTGACCAAGTCGACGGTTGAAACACGAAGAAATCAATCATTCGCCACTGTCCACTCTAACAACGTTTCTTCCCTCGGCAGCGTAACTAGCTTTAAAATAACAGTGTTCGCAGGTACAATGGAAACGTAGTTCTTATCCAGCTTATATTGTATTTTACCTTTTGTTTATTTTAGTTTTCCCCTCGCGTTCTTAATCACCTCGCTTGATTCTGTGCACCCGTAGCCGGTTGAATGCGCGCGACACTGAGTATGGTGTAAAGTTCCGCGTACTGTAGACAAGTACCTAAGTTTACTTATTTTTGTTAGCTTCTATTGCACCCCGGTTCGCAGTGATTTCGTTGCTGAATGATTAACATTTGTTTTGAAAATGCTTTGCAGTTAGCTTGGCGCGTCATGCTTACTCATACCGTACGCGAAATTAGCCAAAGAGGTTCGCCATTTCGTGACATTTTCATTGGCTGTCGGCAAACACGTCACGCTTGCTCTAGTCAGCTGTTCGACAAAATTCGACTAGCCGATCTGCGTGTTGTGCGCCCGTTCGGTCGTCAGTTTGTTTGCGCGTTCGTTCGCTTCACTTTGAACACGATCGCCCGTCTTGATCTTGTTTGTACTTCGTATGCGTCGCTTCATCGATTGCTCGCCAAATTTTCGTCCCGCATACGTCTGACCTAACCTTTTACGCATTCGTACGATCGCGTAGCGCGTGAACTGCACACTGGCAGCGGCGTATCAGCTGTTTTCGTGCGGTGGGTATGCAGGTACGTTTCCGTGTACTGTATTTATCGCGCGCCGGAGAGGGTGTTGGTTGCGCCTGTTTTCGCCGTCGTTTTGGTGATGTGCGTTATTCGTCGCCTCGTTGCCATTTGATTAATGATAGGTTGCAAGTTAAAGCTACTGCCGCGTTCCGAGACGGCGATTCGCGTTGTCCAGGAAAATAAAGTTGCCAGTGGTTACTCATTGCTTGCAGATACGTGCCCACTTGGTCGGCTTTTCAGACAACGCAACGGCGGGTGGTAATCGGACTATTTGGCCGAGTCGTACGTTCAAAGTTTCTGCGCGTTGTCGTCGTCGTTTGATGCAAAAGTTGGGTCACAAGTCTTGTTCATCGTGTATCGGTGTTGCCCAAAGCTCGCGACAAGGTGTCACTGTTCAATCTGGCCTCCGTCGATCATCCATTCACTCCGGTGCATCTGGACGAGTCGTCGAGTAGTGAAGAGAATAATCGCCGTCTCAACCGCGGAACGACGACGGCCACAACGTCTGGTGTTGACTTGGATTCGGCGGCTAGTACGCAACAAGCGGTTGCCTTAACGGCGACAACTGGGGAACCGCGGCTAGGTGTTGGCAGCAGTTCCTCCAGCTCGTCGTCTTCGTCCCTTGGCGGAGGCGGTGGGGTTGGTGCTGGTGCGGACGGCAGCGGCTGTGCATCGCGACCATCGTCTCCTCCGCCCATCAAAAGACCACGAATGCAGGAGCAGTTACACGTGGACGTTCTTATAAGTAATCCACCGAGTGCTGGTGTTAGTCCAAATGGTACGTCTAACTCTGTCTGTCACAATCTGTCTGCAAGTGGCACAGTGGCGTCGAGGCTCAAAAAGATGGTGCATGCTTGCAACGGAACGTCGCCCCGTTGCGAAAATGGCTTTCCTACCTGGAGTTCAGACACGGTGGAGTTGCGCCATCCGTCGCAGGATCTGAAAAGCGCCGACCTGGACCTGATCCGAATCATTGCGCAGCAGTTGAAATCGCTTGGTCTCACGTAAGTATTCTTCTCGTTCTCCTCCGCCAACCTTGCCAACATTACCCCATCGATCATTGCTGACGTGTCGAGTCGATAAACGCGGCACTACTTCTTCTTCTTCCCAATATCATCTCATCAGCATGCTTTTTACCTGTCTCTGTCGGTGTCACGAGATTCGATGTTTCCCGGTTACCATCGACACTCGCCGTGGTCAAGTAGGTTCTAGCGGCCCATACGGAAACGCTGTCTTTCATGTTTACCCTACATGCGTGAGCGACTTTGGTTGAGACAAATCGTCGTATCAACAGTTCTCGCAAACTCTTCAGCCACGAGATGTCTCATTTTCGGCATTTTAAACGTCGTTTATCAACATTCCTAAATATTGTTTGTTATTTTTGCAGGGAGACGGTGAAAGTGTTGGCACTGGAATCTGGGTGTACAATAGAAAATCCTTTAGCGACCAAATTCCGCGAAGACGTGCTCAGCGGTGATTGGCTTAACGTAAGATGGTGGCGATGGTGTTTTTTTAATATCGCTTCTTTGCTGCTTGAAGGCTTTGAAGACACTTCAGAACCTGCGCACATTTCTGGTGAATCCGCGCCACGCCACCGAAATGCAATTCCTGGTGTTGGAGCAAAAGTTTGTGGAACTGTTCCAGGCTGGCAGGACTCTGGATGCTCTGTTGGTGCTGCGCCGCGAGCTGACTCCCCTCAACTACAGCGTGGTCAAGGTTCAAGACCTTGCTTGGTAAGGTAAACGGCGAACATTACCGGCAATAGTTGTTGTGTATTTTTAGCCTGCTGATGGACTGCAGCGAAACGCGACACCACGGACCAAACCGGGAGAGTATGTCCGCCTCGCGGAATGCGTTGATGGAAAAATTGCAAAGTGAACACATTGGCAGCGGTTGTTAGGCGATCGTTTGGGTAATACTGTTTTGTAGGATATTTGCCCGCTTCAATTATTTTACCTCCGCGACGTCTGGAAACGCTGATTCACCAAGCGCTGGAGCTGCAGTGGAAACGTTGCCGGTACCACAATTTGGGTGGCGAACCTTCATTGCTGCACGTCGGTTCAGACTCTTTGCTGACGGATCACCTCTGCCCAAGGTAGGCGGAGTGGACATGTAGATTGGTGGATGACGCGGTGTGTTTTAGGAAAGCCTTTCCGATGGAAAGCGTCCAGGTTTTGTCGGACCATTGCGACGAGGTATGGTTTTGCTCGTTCTCAAACAGCGGTCGTCAACTGGCCACTGGCTCCAAGGATGGCATAGTTTTTATTTGGGATGTCGATTTCAATTCGAAACGCCTTATGAAACGCCATTGTTTCGAAGGTCACGTCTTCGGAGCGTCTTATTTCGCCTGGTCACCGGACGACGATTTGCTGGCGGTCGTCGGTTCCGAGGAAAGTTCAGACTTGTGGATATGGAGGTTGGAGGACGGGAGCCTGTTGAAAAAAGTCACGCACTCACCGGACGAAAGTATCAGTTGCGTGTCGTGGCACGCCGATGGTCAGCGTCTGGTCTGCGGTGGCACCAAGGGACAGTTTTATTTGGCGGTGATATTCAGTGTTTGCACCCCATTGGTCGTGTGAATGTGGTCTGTTTCAGGACATCGACGGCAACATTGTGGAAACGTGGGAAGGGATCCGTGTACGCGTGGCGCACTGCAAGCGTGATGGACGCAACGTGTTGGCGGCGGACACACACAACCGTATAAGGAACTACTGCTTCGAAGATCTCACCGAGAGGACTGTGTACGGCCTGTGTGCGATCGGGCAAGGCTGACAGGTTTGCTCGTTTTGCAGGGTGAAGGAGGACGTGTCGCTCATGTATTTCTGCATGGACAAAAGCGAACGGTACGCGCTGTGCAGTGTGGCACAACAAGGCTTGCATCTGTGGGACCTGGAAACAGGAACCCTGGTGCGACGTTACCGAGGAGGTGCTCAGGGCTACTACACGATATTCAGTTGTTTTGGTGGTGCCAACGAACGCTACCTGGCCAGCGGAAGTGAAGGTGCGTGTCGCCCCCTGCTGCGTCGCTGATTGCCGTGTTTTAAAGAAGGCAACGTATACGTGTGGCAGAGAGAAATGGAAGAGGCGATAGTTGTACTCAAGGGCCATTCGAGTGTGGTTAACGCGGCCTGCTGGAACCCGGCCGACCCTTCCATGCTGGCTTCGTGTAGCGACGACGGCACTGTTCGAATATGGGGTCCTAGTTCTCTCGTGGATGACACTGTTTGACTGCGCTGAGGTTGATAGGAGGGAGGCCATTTGCAGGAAGCATTCGCGCTCAAGTGGTACTTCGAAATTCAACTCTGGCGATTTTGCCCGCGTAGTTCAGTTTTCCGTTCGTGTACAGCTTAATTACCGTTGCTCTCCAGACTCGATGTGTGTTCCTAATTTGTACATTGAGCGTGCAGGACGGGACGGCAAAGTGACGCCTCTAATGCGCCGAACGATGTTTTGAAACAACGACTGCTTGCCGGTTCTCCCTCTCTCTTCCTTCGTCGAGCCTGGAGAAGCTTCAAATGCAATTGCTTTTTACAGCATTTGTATTACGCCTCTTTTACTGGTTTCCTAGTAAAGTATTCCGTTCGTCAGATATTCAATTGTTGCATGTTACTCGTCTACAGCCGTATATTTTTCACACAACAGCTTCGTTTTTGTTGCATTCTGGTGTATAGATTTTTTTAAATCAACCCTTCTAACCATTGTGTTTATCCCCGACCAAATCAACTGGGACAAACTAAACTGGCTGAAGTGGTGAATGAGTTTTCATTGACACATGTTTGATTGAACAATTTGTCACTGACATGCGCGTTGCGTAAATATGTTGTCGCGAAGCTGCAAGGCATCAGCTTCGATCAATTTGCCCAATCGTTGGTCGCCTGCTTTCAATAAATGGTCAACTGTTTCGTATTAGCCGTACGGCTAATTTAGGCATGTTCAGAGCAGGTGCACGGGTCCACTTTTTAATTACTACTTTCCTTTCAATTAACATGTCCTTCGTATTTTGTTCTGCATACAAGCAACGTTTAAGCACGGATTGCAGGGGACGAGAATAACGATCATTCTAAGAATAGGATTTAAATCCTTGTCTGGTCGATTCAGTGCAACTGTCAAGCGGAAATGGAACGATGCCATTTGGGATTGAAGTACTTGAAACAACGCTCTGCAGACGTGCCAATGCAAATAAGGGTAAATGAGAAATTGTTTGACGCTTTAAAGATTAGACACAAATGGCTAAATGCTTGACTTTGGGCAAGACAATTTTAAATGAGGTGCGGCTACTCCGTTGTCCCTTCTTCTGCGATGTTGTTAGAAAATGTGAAAAGACACGATATTTAACTAATCAAACCATAAAATTGAGGTGGTAATGGTATTTTTAGGCGTGGGAGCTTTCTTGATTTACACTTGGCGAAGCACCTATTTTTTCGCGTGACTGAAATTTGCTTAATGTTGACAATTTGGTAGAAGACGCTTTTCCCAATGGTTGTACTTTTGTCCAATTTTCTATTGTAACTGCTACCGTTGTTTAGTTTTTATAACTTCGTACCTAAATGGAGGTCTCGGACATCTCTGTTTTAATTGGTACGTGTCAATTGTTGGTAGGCTGACAAGTTTTCAATTTTACCAAGGCATTTCCGGCGTACCTGTCTGTCTGAAATGGTTTTGGCGACAAATTTGTATGTGCACCATTTCTTTCGCAGCAACACTAGGTGACCGTGGTAAGATCGATTATTGATGAATACGGTGAGACAATGCGAATAACGTTTTGTCTGTTAGCCATTCTCCTAATTAGGGCATTGATCGAGTTGTTTTGGTCTTTGCGGAGCTGTACGTAATTCGTAGATGGATTGGATTTTGTATGCTTCTCTGTTTTGATCCGATGTAAGAAGAGTGTGTTTGCGATGAGAACTGTGAATTCTTTCCTAGCTTTTCTCCATCTTCGGGTTTAAAGAGGCCACGGAGGAAAAATTAAAGAACGATGTGTGTTTGAAAACCGCATTATTTTTTGACCAAAGATTTAGCTTAGTCGTTTGCTTGCTTGTATGTCGCACATGCAAAGCCTTCTATATCAGCGCAAGTTTGACGGGTTGAAAAAATTTACCGAAATGTATGATTCTCACGCTATTTGTTGTTTCAAGTTGATTGCTGTAAAAGCTGCCTTTCCATCCTTTTTGGTCTATGAAAAGGACATATGGGGTGGAAAAGACCAATTGTTGTCCGTATGTTAAGACAACTGCGGTAAGGTACCGGATCATGCCAATGAGTCAAGAAATGGAAGTAATTCGTGTTCTTCTTGCGCACTGTGAAGATTCTTCAGCTTTGTTACATTTTTTGCAATCCAATGATACGTTTGCGGAGCGATCATTTGTGTCTAAGCTATCGAAAATCTTTTTATCATTCAACAACCTTGTTTCCGTTTGTTTCTTTCCATCACTTATTTCATTAAGCAGGTTTTACTGGTCACTGGCAGGTTAAAGTTTGGACTACTTTTCACCTTTGCCCATTGTGAAATGAATTGTGAAAATTTGGAAACAGCACGTTTTCGAACGGCTCATTTTGATCCTGTTTCCATAATCTTTCCCGACAGTTTTGATTGACAAAAATGGTACATTCTTATCTTCTCGTCGCACACACTAGTGTTGATTTGTTTAACTAGAATTAAGCAAGAAATTTCCTTTTTTGCTAACCACTGTTATGTCCCATTCGCTAGTTGCCTTTAAAGTGTTTTCAACGTTTTTGGGACCAGCTTACATATGTTTATAGTTTACTGCATATCTAACCGTGCTCGAGATGAGAACTGATTCAGCTGGCAACAGGCGTTCTTCATCGGCCTTTTTATGGTCAGATTTCGGATGAGTTTTCGCATGGTTTGTTGTTTGGCCATGTCAACTGATTTCTTGTCATTAACTATTTTTTTACTTTCGCTATTCGTATGTTCTTCACTCATGTTTTTAGTTTGCTCAAACGTGAACATAATGAGGTTTGTTCGCTTTAGTCAACATGTCTCGAAGTGCTCTTGTAAACCGGTGCGCAATGCGCAGGATACTTTGTAACACTATTTAAGTATATCGTTCTACTCTTTCCGTTTTTTCGTTCTCAGCTTTGGTTCGTTCTAAATATGCAATGTATTTTGTTGAATGTGGAAATGTTTCCAACGATTAATGTTTTTGTACATGGCCACTTTTCGTTGCGTTCGAGAACTTCACGTCGTCCATGTTCTGGAATGCTGGTTATTTACATTCTCTACGGTGCTTCAAGATGTTATTCTTTTTTTACCCTCTGCAAATTTCTTTAATGTTTTAGAACTTGTTAGCTTAGTTACTCATAAAAAACTATGAACAGTTTTCAAGGTTTAATTTAATATTTAAACTGCGCTTGGGAAATTGTTGTTCGCCGTTAGCATCAAAGCAATGAATTTAAAAGCGCGTGGTGTACCCCTTTCTTCTCAATTTGTATTCAAAATCGAATTAAACTATTCCTACATGTGCTAAGTTCTGCTTCCTGAGAAAGCGGATGTCGATTTTGACTTGAACGTGTATTGATTGTTTTCCACAATTTTGCTGCTACTTTTGCAGCATCAGCCGATGAGGCATTTTTATGGCTTCACATTGAATTGCTTTGCTTTTTTTAAATAGCATTTTCGTATTTTCCCACTTGAGCTTTGCACTGGACGATAAAGATCAAAGCAGTGTTTTGGATGCATGTTGTTCGTGCCGACAAAGATAAGATTTGGCTATCAAAATCTTTGTCAGAAAACGGAAGAACCGTGTGTTCGTACGATTGTGTTCCTTGCTTTTCACGGCAACATTGTGCAATGCAAATATAGTTACTTATTAGTGTCTATATCTTTGTGTCTGGTGTTTACTCGTAACGTTCTATTCCCGAATGAGATATTGGTAGCAAGTTGGTGATTCTTGATTCGCAATTTGTTTGCTTTTCCTTGCAACATTCTCTGTTTATTGCTTGCTGCTCGCTGGAATAGCACTTAGCTTTGATTTATAGACTTGACTTACACGGCTTACGGCCTTGTTTATGGTACCTTGTACATACAGTTTATTGATTTTCTTCCCTGCGGAGAATCGTTTTTTCGCAGATGCAGCCATTTGTATTGTTAAGAGACCTTGAAATGTCAAATTGTTTTGTCCTTATATGGCATTTGCTAAAACTTTTCTCATGCACTGGGGTGCATCGAGTAAAGTCGCCATATAAGACAGTCCTGGTTTGCGAAGTTATCCGTGTATATATAATGTTGCAACACTTTCCGTCGATTAATTCCTGGCATATGACTCGCATAACCAATGGTTGTAGGCATTTCAAGGATGGGAGTTGCGTTAATTACGTTGCTATTGCCATCGTGCATTTCTTCTTATTATTATTATGATTTATGATGTTGCTAGTTCTATTGATTCCATATTCTCACCACTGGATTCAGAAAGTTCGCACTTTATTTTTTATTCCAGCGAACATGTCGCATCAGTTTTCGTTTTGTTGCTTTAGAAGGGTGATGATATAATCATGTTTTTAATATAACTGAGAATTAGGCACGCTTCCACTTTTCAAAGCCGATAGCAATATGAAGTTTGACCGAGTTGGATGCAGTGAATTAACTGTTACTTGCTATAAAAGTTACTTCCACACAGTGGCTGTACTTTAGGAGTGGCAGAATGTGACGATTTCGCCGTTGTACTACATGCAACCAAGGAACAATGTGCGTTTGGAGATATGCAACTGCGTGACGAATAAATGCGGGATGTTCAAATGATGGAATACTGGGCGCTTTCGACAATGTCTTACAATGGTGAGTTGCTTTTTTATTACTTTATTCATGGTGTTTTTGTGATCAACTTTTTCACCAACGATAAATTGTATTGCATTTTATGTAGGTAAGAAACGGGATTATTTGGTCGATTGAGAACTTTATACACATTAACGCATACCATTAACAAAAGCTCGAAGGCTGTCGGCTGCGGGGTTTCATATTTGATAAGCAATTGAAAGGTTTCGGAACATCGTGAAAGAATGGTGAAGTGTTTTAAAGTTTAGCTTGAGATAAAAACCTTTTAAATCAGAGCAAAAATGTTGAAAATAGCTTTTTGTTATGATTCCAAATGGATTATCTTCTTTACACTATGAAATTGGAAATCTATCGAATCATTGCGGTTCAAAGAGATTTTAAAGTTCAGAAGCAGCGATGCACCTCACTAAAGTTGAATGGTTAGTTCTAAATTTGAAATATGCAATTATATGAAAGCTGCTCATGTGAACGTTTAAGTAGTCAATCTAACAGTGAGGGGACGTTAAGATGATAGATAAAAGTGATATAGGCCTGGCGTATTGGTCTTCGTCCATAAATGGATCATTCTCTTTTTTCCTTGAGAACTTTTTCATTCCACATCCAGGTGTTCTGATTAGATATAATAATTAAGGGTAGTCATTATTACTCAAGTATTTCCGATGAACAAAAGTTATTACAAACAATTTCTGATGCAAAATTGGTGGCTTTTGTAGTTTCGTGAAGTCTGAAAATGTAGGACGATTCTTCTCTCAACTCGTGTTTGCATGTTTTCCTTCTCTTCCAATTGATGCTGTTGGGTGTAACTCTTCGGCTATAGTATTTCTTTTTTCTGTATGCAGAAACTGTTGAATGGAAGAAGTATATGGTATTTCTTTTACGTCTGCTGTTTCAATTTATCTCATAATCTTTTTCAACGCAGACGTTTATTAAACATTGGTGTTAATTATTTTAAAGAAATTCTTTTCTGGGGAAAGTTTTCCTAAAGAAGCAAACAACTTCCTATTGGGGCTTTTTAGTGTGATTTAAAAAGTCCTTTTAAACTGTTCTTGAGTAGTTTGGTTGCTTTTTTGGATTCAATTGGATGCGTTTTAAGGGCCTTTTTGCTTTTCCGTATGACTTGTTTGACTTTTTATCGACTCGCTGCACTTAATGACTTTGTCATTTTGATGTCGAGGGTATGAAATCTTGTTTCCTTTCGTAGGTCGTTTGTTTACACTTCCAGTTTCTTTTATATCCTAGTGACATGTGCGTAGTATTTCGTTGTCGCTGAGCCATTTGGTGGTTTCTGGATATTATTCAATTCTTTTATCTTTAAACGGAATGCGGCTTTTAACGTTCTAATGAACTTTCTAAAACTCTCAGTCATGTAACCTGGCAGGTCGGCGATTTTGGCACATCAGCATAAAACACAATTTCTCATGCCATGACTCGCTGGCATAGGTCTAATCGATTTTGTTCAACTATGCCTCATTTGTTCACTTGGCGAAACAATGTTTGCCTGTTTTCTGGGAACTACTCGTGTGCCAATCATAATTGCACGCTTTTTTCATATACATTGATAAGTTGTCTGAATACCAACTTCAAATCACTGCTAAGAGAAATCAAGCACTGTGCATTTATTCAGCTTAATGCTGGTGCAATCAGGTAGCTGCTTTTTGTGATTTTTTTTAACTATCCTGTTCATCTATGACAGCTTGTACTGTTCACTCATACATATTTGCATACTGATGATTGACAGGTATGGCTTTGAACAACCATTTTATAGTGATGAAGAAATGTAGTACATATGAAATGCATATGAAAACAGCGTGCAATTATGATTGACGCACATAGTTTTTTTCAACCCGTATTTTTGTCTCAATTAAACTCACCTATAACCAGTGTATTAAAACGACGCTTCCCAGTAATTCACGTGACAAAAATGTGGTGTTTTGATTTTTTTATTTGTCATGACATGTAGTTGCTCGATTGATGAAAATTCAATGCAGGTTGCAAGAAAAATCAATCCGTCATTTGTTTACATTTCATCCATATGAAGTTCAACCATTCTATGTCAGTCAAAAGTTTTCATGACGTGGCTTGCGCACGAGTAGCGCATAAGGATTTTTCGTGACGTAACATAAGACCTTGAACGCCTTGCATTTCACAAACGTTTCTTCGTGTATGAGTGCACACAAAGCCTTGCCAGTACTGACGAAATATTTTCGTGCAAATTTCCATAGACAGAATATAGCGAGAGACAACACGATGGCGACAACAGTTTGGTAGCTAACCAACCATTCATCTAAATGAGGCAATGAAATATATTTACGATACTGTGTAGAGTAGTTAAAATTTCGTTACGTTTAACAATCATTACAACTGTTAAGGATGGCAATACTTTTACCCTTACTCATATCAGACGTGTCTGAAACTATGTTCGGAAAAGCATCGTCGTGTGCATTGTGTAGCAGCTTTCCCGATTCATTTAGAACGGCTGCTTTCTCAATTAGGTCGTTCCTAAAAAACGAGGTTGGAAGGTTTTATACATTATTCGACATACAGCGACTGTTTCAGTGCAAAGCCGTACAGGAATAAGTACGTCAGGAAGGTGTAACTGTAAATCTTAGCCGCACAATAAAACAATGCATTCGAGAAATATTCTTTCAGCGGATCCCTGTTGTCGAAATCGTTCATGTCCGTGTCGGATCGAAGCAGACAATAAACTTCGGAACATTGTTTTGCACTTCCGAGCCCAAGTCGCTCGGGAAGCCGAAGAGCTTGAAACGCCAACGTCTCAAACTTATAAGCTGAAAATTATTTCCCTTTATTTGGTATGATTAAAACGCAATCACACTCAAATTGAATCGGCAGAACCTTACTTAGGTGCGTAGGTGAC
>JAJBBP010000196.1:0-20476 GCA_021464625.1 Proterorhinus semilunaris | reverse complement strand
AAGCTCTGCTTTGATGTATCAATCACATTTTAAAAAATAAAGCTTTTACAAACATTGCAACAATAAACTGAGACCTGTTGCAAGTTCGCACGTTTACAATAGTACCACAGGAAGTTTGGAATTCATTCAGTGCAACCTGGTCATCTGTTTTCTCACATAAACTGAATTGGATGAGCAAGTCGAACTACCTTGCAGCTTCAAGGATGCCATACGATCACGGGATTGGTTGGTAATTGTTCCGTGTTCAACATGAGTTAACTTTGAAATTATCACACTGTCTGTACTGGATGCAGTTGATCGTGTACAAACGTAAGGCCTTCTCTGCCGCATCTTACATGTACTCATCCTAGCCACCATCAGCCCGTATTCAAGGCGAATATGTTCATCACATTTCGACATTCGGAAGACTCCGCACATTTCTGATGGATACATAAATAACTGGTTTGCACTATCTAAATCATCAGTGTTTCAAGCGAAGTTTCACATAACAAACAACATCATTTTTAAAGGTAAAATTTAATATTGCAAAGAGCAAGTTGGAAAAAAATTACCCAATCGGCGCATAGTAGAACAGTGGCATACATGGGAATTCGAATAAAATGTATTTCTGGTTTTTCTTTCAGTTCAATAAGGTTCAATAAGAAAAAAACTTTCAGGCACATCTGGTGAAAATATTTCGATGCCTTGATTACGTCTATGTTGGTACAACTGCATGCACGGACGAGACAGTGGTCGGGGAAACTTCCTTGGAGTCGTAGAAAGTCGGCTGAAAATATGGAGATAGTATCGAAAAACGTCTGCGATTTTTGCTTCTCACTTCCTCAGACGGCTCCACTCGTAACACTGTTTTGTCCTCTTCTTCGTCGCTGCTGTCTTCCTCGCCGCTAGTTTCCGGATTTAAATCTTAAACATATGAATGCTGCCACATGTTTGCAAAGAAAGTGTGCAACGTACTGTTATGAAAGAAGCCACCTACATCCGCTGGATTACTGGAGCAGACAGAATTAGAAGCCTCTGACAGAGTTTGATAGCAAGCGACGCAGACGCGTAGAGGTTTATTCGACTGATGGGGAAGAAGAAAACGTTTGTTGGAGCAAGGTCCACAAACTACAGATCCGCACTTGCGACAGTGATGCTACAAACAGTTGGGTACAGCTTAGGAGTGTTTTCCACATGCCTACCCTGCGCTGGAACATCGAAAACTGTGTCTTATGGCATCGCATGCACACCTCTGCTTCATTGTCCGGTACCCAGACAGCGGCATGAACAGTCGTGGGTGATTTGCCACCTATAGAAAAACTACTTGAGAAACAGTACGCCAGAACGAGCAAAGTCGTTTTGACAAAACGATGCCATGATTCATCATGTTACCGCATTTGTCATACACTGTGCGCTCAGTTCAATTGTACACAAAACAAGAACATCTTTCTGGACAACGAATGTCCCGTACAACTGGTTTTGCACAAGTACACAGTGTAAGAACGACGCAGAAACTGTATACTTAAGATACCGACTCAAAGAACAATGCTGTCAACCAGGGTGCATCAGTGTCCAAAGCGGGGAAGACAACTTACTTTTCAATAGCAAATCATTTACACAACGCTCAATGTGGATCATCCATTCTCTTTTCTCAGAACTGGTTGCAGCATACACCGCAAACGATTTTGTCGGTGTCTTGATAAGCCAGCCATTACGAAGCTCTAGTGTACATGAATTTATTGATAAGAAGAACAACAACAACTGTCAAGGTGGCAAGTCGTACCTCCTTCGTCTTCAATATTCTCCAGCCGAACGCTTTCCAGGGCGATGATGTGTTGTTTGTTATACTTCCTCTTTGCCATTACAACATTGCCATAAACAAGAACATCATTGAATAAGAAAAATTGCCGCGCTTTCGGTTTTTTCCGGCAGATTTTCACCAGCACGCCCTCGCCCACAAGAACTCGACCGGGTATAGCCAATGGCTGAAAAAAAACAATCCTAACGTTGGCATATCAAGCCGGTCTAAACCGCGGCTACCTGACCGGAACTCCCGAAGCAACTTTCCACATTGGCTATCCGACGAGCGTTCGCTTCGCTGTTTACTGAAACCAGTACAGTCACTCGACTTTTCAACATGAAAAACGGCCACGATTACCCAGTCGATCGACCATGCTAAGTCTTTTTCTTCTTTGACGGTCGGTTGACGCTTCCTCAACGAAGCAAAGTTTTGCACACGTCGTACCCGTTTTCGAGCGTTCGACGTATGACAGGACGAAGTTATTGATTTGCAGGTAATTTGCAAACAATAGTATTTCATCTACGTAATTGTACAAACTCCGTTTCCGGAACGCCAAGCGCATGTGCGAATCCAGTCCAATCTACGCCTTGTATACATTTTCACAGCACTCTGCTAATTGACGCTTTATTCGCCGTTTGCTTCAGAGAGCTAGTTCTTTGTTTTCACTCAAACGTTGCTCTTAATTAGCTTTAAATATTATTTTTAAATTAGTTGTTTCCAAACGCTGCCTTTCCGCACACCTTATTCTTGCGTTGCACCGTAGTTTTGAAACACCGCTGGAGTATTCTTGTGTACTAATTATTCAGTCACTTTCCACGTTACGCTTCCATTTAAAACAAGCAAAACCGGTAATTGGCATTCTATCATTGACACGCGTGTGGTTGCTACCAAATCATGATTTAGTAAGTCGACTCTATTTACTCGGGGTTGCTGGAGGGTGGTTAGCTTATTCGTAGAACCAGTTAAGCGCATGATAATCATGGTAAGCTGGTTGTGAATGTTTTATTTTGCTTGCGCTGATTCAGTAGTCAAGGAGCAGCATGTTTCCTGCTTTCTACGTGTTGTTTGAAGAATTTGCATGATTTACACATCGTATGAAACGGTTTCTTGATACATAGTTGCTCATATTAAACTACTAATTTATTAATCCAGTATTGCAACCACTTTTACGCTGTTGTTTTAGGCAGCAGACATTGTTGTCCTCGATTCCGTTTTAATCCACTTTGCTAAGCTTTTCAATTCTACTGTGGCTGTTTAATAAACTGGTATTGAAGAGCGATAAAAGTTCTGTGTTCATAATGGAAACAAGTAGGGTAAACTGCTGTCATTATTTCACTGACTGGTATTTGTGGCCCAAATAAGCATTGTGCTATCTCAGAATTGTTTTGATGTTTTTCTTTTGTGAAAATGCGTATATTCAGTAAAGCATAAAAACGGGATTTTCTAAAATCACGCCTTTTGCATTGTATACCTCGATTTTAATTGCTAAAAAGACAGCAAACAATTCTTTCGAGTTTGAATTGGAATCGGATATTTATCTAAGTTCAATTGTTTCAATTGCACATCCCGAAGATTGGTACCTTCCGAGAATTTACAAAAATACATGTTTCACTCGGAATTCAATCTATTAGTCATTTGTGAATCCAGATATGCATTGTGTTCACTCAAAATTGTCTTGATAATGTTTTGCTTGTCTGGGATTTGTGGCGGTAAGGTCCATGTGTCCTGTGAATAGGTAACAACCCTACCTCGGGAGGATGGGTGGTTATTAAAAACAGGATTCATTGGTTTACTATTGAAAACGGAGCTTTCGAAGGCGACTGTCTTCGTCATCAGCGTAAGATATAGGATAAGATATATCTTCGTCATCAACTATATCTTACGCTGATGACGAAGACAGTCGCCTTCGAAAGCTCCGTTTTCAATAGTAAACCAATGAATCCTGTTTTTAATAACCACCCATCCTCCCGAGGTAGGGTTGTTACCTATTCACAGGACACATGGACCTTACCGCACAAATCCCAGACAAACATCAGGTCCATGACCATCCAAAATAACAACTTATTTGGCAGAATGTTTTGCTTGTATGAAAATGTGTTGATCTAAATAAAACATAAAGGCAGCATTTTTGCAAATCACGTTTTTTGCTTTTGTATTATACGTAGAATTTTAATTGCGAAAAATGCCACAGCAAACAATTCTTCGGAATTGGAATCGGTTTTCTCATGTAATAAGCTCGAACGAAGTGCAGCAGCATATCACGAACATACTTATCTTCCGAGCAATTGTGCAAAATATGTGTTTAACCCAGAATTCAATCTGTTGACATTTGTGGGCTCCAACAAGTATTGTGTTCGCTCAAAACTGTTTTGATAATGTTTTGCTTGTGTGAAAATGAGTCAATTTCAGTAAAACAGAACAACAGAATTTTCTAAACTCGCGTTTTGCAGTTGTGTACCTCGATTTTTAATTTAATACGTTAAATTTTAATTGCGAAAAGTGACTGCAAGCAATTCTTTGGAGTTTGAGTTGGAATAGGTGGCTTCACTCGGAATTCAATCTGTGAGTCATTTGTGGGCCCAAATAAGCATTGCGTTCGCTCAACGTTGCCTTGATGGCGTTTTCCTTGTATGAAGGTTGACTTTCTTGGACACAAAATGGTTCGGTTTCAATTTTATGCCGTTTTGCATGGGAATTTTGCGAATGCTGTTTTTCATCGTACCACTGCCGGCCGGATGATGGAATGTCGACGTGCTGGGGTACTGTTTTTGATAATTCATATTGCAGTGAAACTTAAACTTAGTTAAAGTCGCTTGCAAAAAACAAATGTAAATTTTCCGACTATATGAAATATAGTATTACTTATTACTCCATGAATCATTCTACCAAATAAGTTGTTGTTTATGGTCATGGACTTGTTGTTTGTCACACGTTTGTACGGTACTGTCCATGTGCCCTGTATATAAGAACAAACCCTACCCCGGGAGGATGGGCGGTTATTAGAAACAGGGGGCATTTTTTTCTTACAAACTATGGAGCTTCGAAGGCGACTGTCTTCATCATCAGCGTTAATTGTACAAATAGGATGGAAACTGCATCAATGTGTTTTAAAGTTTTTAGGCTTTTAAAACACGATGGGTTTAAGGTGATGCAAAACTTGGTGGAAATTGTTTTGGGTAACAGTGGGTCAGTAAATGGAAGGTTACAGTTACTTCTCACAACAATTTGTGTAGGGAGCCAAGTGATTCCATGCATCACTGATCTCCAAACCTTTGTCACGGTTGTAACAAGACGAACGCTTGATTGCCAATGCTTCCTTTATCCTCCGGCGGAAAAAAACACGTCTCCCTCATTATTGGGGGGGGGGGTGTTCATGGCCGAGCTATTGAACTGGCATTGTTCCAGGTGTTGGAAAACTGCTAAAGCCTTCTTTGAAGCGTCCACGACATCTTTTGGGTCTAAGGTCGGAGGTCGTCCACGCGTTTTGGTTGTGATCCCGTTAAGTCGTTTCCAGGCATTTTGGTACCTAAGAATAGCTGCTTTGTGTTTCCCAACCTTCCTTGTATGGTTCCCCCCGGTTTCCCCAATGTAAGTTCCTCCGCATTCGCAGGTGATTTTGTTATACCCATCCTTTCCGATGTTCCTTGTCGGTGAACAATATGTCATTTCTAAGGATACATCTAAGTGACTTCGAGTTCTGGTAGTAGATATTGTGGGAACTACCTATCTTAAGACCCAAAACCTTGGAAAGAGCAGGGAAGAAGGGAATACAGGTCGAGGGTTTAAGGTCTTTGGTTGTTTGTTGTGTTCTGTGTTTAAGGGACTTGAGTCTAGATTTAATCGTATTGGTTACCCAAGTTTCCGGGTATCCGTTATTAATCACTGATGCGATTATGTGACGAATTTCATTGTTTAGGAACCGTTTATCACATAAATTAAAAGCTCTGTCCACAAGGTTGTATAATAAACCAATCTTGACATTCTCTGGATGAAAGAAGGAGAAGTGTAGGTATTTGTCAGAATAAGTGGGTTTTCGATGTACCCTGGTGAGAACCCGGCCGCCTTTCTTATTCATAAAAATGTCTAATAAGGGGATGCCTCCGTTAGTTTCTTTTTCGATGATGAAAGAAATTTGATTAGGGAAGATGGAATTTAGTACGTCGAGGAAGAAATCAGCCTTATCCTGTTTACAAATCGCGAAGATGTCATCAACGTATCTTTTGAAAAACACCGGTTTTGTGACAGATACCGAGCTTGTACAGTCAGGTCCTCGAGGTGTTCCATGAAAATTTCTGCCATTACGGAGACAGAGGGCTGCTGTCCATAGGGACGCCTCTTTGTTGCTGGTAAAAGATTCCTTGAAATGGAAGAAATTCCCCATGGTTAGGCAGCTATTGATGAGTATGCAAATTCGTGCAGGGGAAAGGTTAGTCCTTTCCTCCAATGATTTGTGTTTGCTGAGAAGATCTTTTGCCAAGTTTATGGTATACTTAACCGGGATGTTGGTGAAAAGGTCTTTTACGTCATAACTCACTAAGATCTGCGTTTCGTTAACTATGACTCACTTTAACTCCTGTCTCAATGTAAAGACATTTTTGACGAAAGATTCTTTTTGACCCATCCGTGGGTTTAGGATGTTATTTAACCATTTCGCTAAAAGTGTTGTCGAGCTACCAATGTTGGAAAGAACTGGTATGAAAGGTGTTTCCCTCTTTATGTATTTTTGGGAGGCAATAAAGTTCAGCTGATTGGAACTGTGCAGAGAATCTCATTTTGTCTCTGATCTTGGTGAGAGTTAGATCCTTCTTATTGTTTAGGAATGCGTTGAGTTGTTTTACACAGTTCTTCCTTAAATCCTCACTTGGGTCTGACAAGAGCTTGTGTAGTGTTAGAATCGAGCAGAATGTCGATCTTATCAATATAATCTGCCTTGTCGAGAATGACGACCACCCACATTACCCTTGTCTGCTTTCGTGATAATGATGGAATCATCTCGTGCCAATGTCTTTATGGCAAGGTTTTCCATTCTAGTGGTGTTGCGTTCTATAAGTCGTGTGCAAATGTCAAGAGACGACGCTATTTGTTTCTTTACTTCAGCTCCTATGTCTCCTCTTAGTGGGTGTTCTGCGGAAGTTACGGTGTTGTTGTAACACAAATGGGAAGGAGCTGGTACGAAATTTAGGCCCTTATTGAGGATTGCTAACTCCTCAGAGTTAAGCGTTCTTCAGCTAAGGTTCATAACAGCCACTTTCTCTTTGACTACAGCAGTTTTTGACTTCAATCAGAGAAATTGTTTGCCTCTATATTTTTCCGAGATTAAGGTATTAAGTTTATGGGCTAGTCTGGGTTTGCCATTTTCGATGTCATGGTTTTGTTTTTCTTTAATATATTTAATATCCCATGAATAATTAATGAAATAATAATTCCATGTTTTAGAATAAATCAGAATTAAAATTATTGATCTTTGGTTTGGCAAGCCAATATTTTAATTAAACTAAAATTTTAGTTTAGTGAAATTATGCGCATATAACCTGCAATTATAAGGATTAAAAAATAATTGAATAAGTAAAACCTGATGACAGAGATACAATGATATCCTCAGGGGGCCTTGTTGCTACCGAATGCTACGAAAAGATTAGGGTCATCTTGAAGGTTGCGTGAACTTGCGCTTTATAAATTCTGGACTTTGTTGCAAAATGCAAATCAGTTTTACGCCGTTATTTTGGTTAGCGTCGTACAGTTTCTTAATCGTATTTGAGTAGCAGCAAGACATGCAAAATCATTCGCACAACCTGTGGTGTTCGATGGCGCCACGGAGCCAAACCCGAACGAGTCGGCAATTGTTTCTGTGGTTCGCTGAATGAATACTGATATGCGTGAGTAATTTTCCTTTTAAAATGTTATAACGTTTCAAACAATCGGTTGTCAGTAAATTCACACGACATATTAATGCTTTAGATTAGTTACAATTGGCAGATGATTTCAAAGGTAGTTTTTTATTAGCGATTAATTTGTTATGTATTCAGAATTCGTTTTTTGATATTTCGCATATATGAAGTACAGCAGATATTTTACCTATTTTGAGCTGGATGAAAGGAATGCATTCCGATTCCCATAGTCGTTACCTCTGCCGCAGCGTCAGTCGTACAAAATGAGCATTAGGGATTTCAATGCTTGCTTGTCTTGCTCATAAATAAACCCATTTGTCTGGAAATTGTTATTATTTTTTCATTTTCGTGTGAGGTTGCTTAATTAAATTATTGAAATTCTGGAAAATGCATCGGAATAAAAATGTTATTCAGTTTTCTTCCCTTCTTCCAAAGACGTAATTTTTTGATCATCTATGGTTGTCTGTGTTCGTTCCATGATTCAATTTTAAAAATGATTTTTAAATGTTCACATTGTTGAGAATCATTTTAATGCAATTTATTTTGGTCAGCTTTGGTGGTAATTGTTCGGCTGTGCTTTAAACCTGCGGAAAACACAGCTCTACATTCTGTAGAGTTTTATGTCGAGATACAAATCCACATTTTAGTAGTGCGAAGTATTTTTACAATCTTCCGCCTGCTGAAGTGCTCCATTTTGTTGCCATCGCATTCGCGGGAAAGGAAAATGGTCTTTCGTAGAGCCATTTTTGGAAGACGTCGCTATCTTCTGATGATTTGTGTCGACAAGAAAAAGCTTTGGCCGTCATCTGGTCTATCATTTGCAACGCGAACTTGACAAATATCTCTTTTTGGATCTGTTTATTTGCATCAACTGGAAGATTAAGTATGACAGCCGTGTCGTTTGATTGAGCAGGCAAAAGTTACGGAGTGTTCAACCTTCAGATTCGACAGACGATAAATGGTGAAAAGCGAATTTCTCATGCGACCGCCTGGCTACTTAAATTTGTCCTAACTCCATTTAAAAACGAATTTGATGATTTACATAAAGCAGGTCAAAATGTAGCGCACAATTTTCCTTTACCTCGAATGTCCTTTTAAAGCTCTGTTGACTAGGGTTGAAATCCGTGATGATTTGCATTTATAATTTTGTTTCAACTATACTTTCTTTTGTTTTCTAAGTGAATCAGTTCATGGACGGGAAGTGTACGAATTGTTCGCGTTAAAATTTCGTTTTCAAATCTCATAATTATGCACGTAAATCGTTGGGTTTTCATCCCCCATCTTAAAGCCTGGGTTACCTCGGTCGTTTTAACGATCTGTAACAGCTGCAGTGCGAGCATCTGTGAGTTCCTATTCACAAATTTGGTTCGTGCTATCGGCGGCTTGCTAACACAAAAGAAGGAATAAGGGGAAAAGAAGAGAGTTTGTATTTATGTATTTTGGTATTCTTTGATGCTTCGGTGCGTTTGTAGGATCACTGTTCGGGTGAATGAAAGTTGCGTATTGGATAACAACGGTATCTGCATCCCATTTGGCAAAGGCACTGTTTTTAACCATTTATGCTCATAACGGCGATTGTCTTTTCGTAGGCCTTTTCTCCTAAAATGGACGAAACGTTGAATCAGCTTTGTATGACTGAGTGTTCCCGTTCGTTTGATTTTTGGTATGCTTACACGTTTTATGGCTGACAGTTGGCGCCTGAACTTCGGTTATTTGTACACCCAGTATCTCTATAATAACATAGTTTGCAACTTCTCAACTGTTTGCAACAAAGAATTTCATGCATCCAAGGTGATCCAAGGTGATCGTCGAGGTGATCCGTCACAATCAACGTGTTTTCAAATTACGTTATGCGCTTTTCTATTTGCGCTTCGCGTATGTTGGTTTTTGTAAAAACCGTACTGGTCCCGCGTTTCAGCTTGTACATTTGCACGGGACGATTAGCTCTTAATTAATGACCAAGTGTTTTGGTGTCACCTTTCATTTGACTTGTGACATTTGACATGTTTGCAAAGTATAGAGTTGAAGTTTGTAACCCTGTTCAAATAATCATATCACTGTCGCAGCGAATGTATTGCGACAATATCATGCAAATGACCGTTTGGTCATGCGCTATTTTGACTCTGAATTAAACCATTTGTGTAATTAATTCATTAGTTGAAAATCCTGCTGAAATATTAACGCAGGCTTTGCGTCGTATTGGCCATGCTTGGTTAGACGCATATGAAAAGAAGCATTAGATATTGAGAGGAATGAAAAAAACGTTCATGTCGATAGCATTGAACACAAACAGTGCCCTTTTCGTTCTCATACGCAGATTAACATCTTTAAAATGTTCAGCCTTTCATAAAACCATTTCCCTATGCTTCATTCAACTTCTTCATGTCAACACTTAACAAAGTCGTTTTCATAAGGAGCCATTCGAAATCCTTTTGCTCATTTGATGTACTATCTATTAACAGTCGCTGTACAACGCGTTTGTTGCTTTGAAACCATTTCTCGAGTAGTAAGTGAAGATTCTCGTTTCGTTTCTTCGACTCGATAAATTTGCTTTCTGGAGATCCTGGAGAAGCCTTCCTAGGAAATTTGATTAACCAGTTAAATTGCTTGAAAACGCTGTGACAATATTTATGTTCCACGTAGTGCCGGTAGTGTTGATTTTGTATGATAGTCACACGTTTCGCGCTGACCCTTTCCTTATTCTCGCCACGTCGGTGCTACATGCAAATCATTCTTATATAGGTTGATGTTGAAATCATACAATTAGCTAATTTTTATTTCCTAGTTTGGACGCGCTATGGAGGGGATGCTACATACTGGCTGAAGGAAATGGTGAGCGATCCGCTGTATTCATAGCACCATTTACTCACCCCTTGCTGCTTTCAGACTTCACGGCGAATACGGAACGCCCGTCAGTGTCTTTGAAAAAACACACTTCCCTGAGCAGTATCTTCACTCACAACTTTATTCGAGATAAAATCTTTCATTTTCGTTTTTCCCTGTAACCTAGTGTCATTGTGGATCGTATTGAAGCATTAATGGATGGTGAATGCATGACTTGTTCTCCTATATGGCTTCTTTTTCATACGTGAAATGTTCAGTTGGAATTTGCGGACATGACAGCAAAACGGTAATACCGGGCAAAGCATCTTTGAAGAAACACACTTATCCGTAATCTCAACGCGCTTCCTTTGTGGCTCATGGAAGCTAACAACGTTTCTCCGCCCAGTTAAACAGCCCTGATAAGACGCCTTTATAGGCAATGTTTGTTTAGGGCCCACTGACATAGGCTTCAGTGGGGGCTATGCTCCTTGTTTTGAGCTTCAATCTTGAAAAGCGGTGGAATCTGGAAGCTGCTAGCTGTTATTTCTGTGCAATCTACTATACAGTCACGTTGGTACCTCTATTCGTGAGTACACCGATTCGTTTCGGATGTTGTTTCATGTTTTCGTTTGTAGCTGCTGTTCAAGGGATTTCATAAAGGCAAACAGCAGAACAGCAGACCTGGTTACACAACGCCATCCCTAGTGAAAAGATTAGAGTAAACAACATTGGCTGTCATCCCACGGTGAATTGCTATTTTCTCACGTTCGTCGCTACGAATTTAGAACTACTTATCCATTAAGTGTAGCCACCGTAATCTCTGTTTTGTTACAAGCTCGGAGTCATTTTCTTATTCGTTTGGCTATTATTTGCATTGAAACAACCAAATGCCCTTTTTGTTGCCACTTACTTGGTGATAAGGCGCAATGCGTTCAAATATTGCGGTTGCGAAGCGCTGAATATTTTCACATCGCACGAATTTTACGTCTCTTTTCTCAACATGCCTTGAACTGATCATCTTCGAGATGTTCAATCACTGTTGCTCTTTGACCTCAATTAGAAGTGTTTGACTGAGGCTGACAAGTTACACAGAACATGCGAACAAATATTACTCGTGTGCATCATCAACGACTGAAGCCACAAAACAATCTTTGCAACATTGTATAAAATCAGAGAACACAAAAATCTGCCTAATGGCAAGGTAGCAATATGCATTTGCCGTTTTATTCTTTTCGCTTTCCTGTTCCTCAAAGAGTCACTGAGTTTCTATTGTCAAAGGCGCTGAGTATTAGGGATACACAACCGTACGTCAAGCAGTTTTTAGGTTTGCATGAAACATCTGTTGTTGTTGTTTCATTCTTATATTTTTTCTTTACACAATACTTTTCCATTCATAAACTTCCCTATTGATTTACCAACGTTTACCCAATCAGTTTATAAAGACCAACGTTACACATTTATTATGGCCACGTAAGCATAGCTTTCAGTTTCAACCAAGGATTCTTCCTCCGTTAATTCCTTTTTACTTACGTTTCCAGTAGTTGTTCCATTCAGTCATTCGTTGTATATTTTGCTTGTTTATTTGTAAGTTCGGGATGATGTACTGTCATAGCTAATGATACAAGTTTAACTTTGATCCTTGCCAAAAGATTATTTAAGGAAAACATTTCGATCATTATTCCGTATTATTAAGCCGCTGTTATAGTACGTATTGTTTGCTTCCTTTTTCTTTCAAGATCACTGATGGTGCGAATGAATTTCTGCCATCAGAAATACTAAGTACTTCAGCTAAATTACTTACGTGTAGGTTTACGTGCACATGTTAGAACAGCATACTTCGTAAATGCTTTTCCTATTAACATTTGACATAGATTCGTTGTACTGCACGACACATTTCGTTTCTTTATGAGGAGGTGCCTGAATGAAGTCTGAAGGTACGTCTCAAGGGAATACTATTTTCTCGTTCATAACATTCATGTTTGATTTAACAGGACCGTAGATTGATTGTTTTGTACAGTTTTTTGTCGGTTGATCTTCTTGTTTTTTACGTTTCGTATGTTTCATCATTGCGGATGAACCAAACGTTAACAGCTGAAAAGACAAGGATAAAGAAACAAATTTATTTATTTATCAAAGCTTTTAGGGACTAGGAGATAACACCATCCGTTGATGACGGAGACAGTGGTCTCTGAAAGCTCCGGGAAATAAAGAAATTTGTTTCTTTGTCCTTGTCTTTTCAGCTGTTAACGGTTGATTCATCCACAATAACAAAACACACGAAACGTGAAAAAATAAGAAGATCAACGGACAACAAACCGTACAACACAATCAATACATCTTGGTCTGTCATAAATGAAAACCTTTTCAGAAGGACTGTAGACAACTAAACTATCTTGAAATTGGAAAAAATGAATAACCAGAAAGAGATATGCGTCTTCTTGGCTGTCAGCCGTTTTGAAAAACGCGCCTTCAAAGGACAAGACTTTTGCTTGCTAAACGACGACATCATTTCTTGAGTTACTGTCTTTTGTAAACAGGAACGTGAATGAGAAATCGCCTATCATTCATGAAAATGACATACAGATATGAAAAATTGAAAAGAAGTAACAGTGACAGCTGCATTCAAATATGAGAGGATGACTACACAAGTGAACTGGGTAAGATGAAACATCCTTTATTCAATGAATACCTCTGTTTCATAGAACATTATACCGCGGGGAATTCACGGCACCCATGGAACTTTTCCCGCTCATGTGAGACGCGTTTCGAAAACAACTCGGATGAAAACAAATTTTTTAGGGGAAACGTTGGAATATTAGACGGCTGAAATAATAGACGACAGATTAACGTGAAAGTGAAGTTGGGTAGAATATTTGAAGAACTCTTGGTGTGACAAGGACGTGACAAGTCGTCCTATACTTGACTGGAGATTTTGAAGGAGCTCAGCTGAACATTTTCGAAATGCAGAAATTCAGAGTGACATGAACATGCCAAGCCATATTCGGATGTGGAAGAAAGGACTTTTGTTCTGGTTGCCTTTGAAGCAATCAGCTGGCATTGGGATTTCAGTAATCTCATTGAACTCACTGCGGGCAGTATCGCTGAAGGTACGGTATATTTACTTTTTAATTGAGATTTGAAATTTGCATTAAAATGTTTTCATACGACGTACATACGCAAAGCCGTGCTATCAAGCAGAATGATGGAAACGGATTCTAAGTGTAATTTTGTTGAGGCAGCCACCACTGTAAGTTGAACAAACTAGGTACACTATGAACTGTTTGCTTGTGGTTACTAATGTTTCTTCTGTTTCTAGTTGACACCATCAGAATTACGTCGAAAATTCATATTGCTCATACAAAGACTGGGAAGTCACACTTCAAATTTCCAATCATTGCAACAGGGAACACTCCATCCAGCTGCATATGGAAAGATTAAAGTGGCCAGATATATCAGCTGATATCAGCGACTATATCTTACGCTGATGACGAAGACAGTCGCCTTCGAAAGCTCCGTTTTCAATAGTAAACCAATGAATCCTGTTTCTAATAACCACCCATCCTCCCGAGGTAGGGTTGTTACCTATTCACAGGGCACATGGACCTTACCGCACAAATCCCAGACAATGTTGAACATTACATTGTTGAACAACTTTCAGGTGCAGACAAAAATGAACGAAAAAGCAACATGTACAAATTTTCATCAAGTCAACTATTTTTTGCTTTATTTCTGCGAGTCCCATGCATATATATTTTAGATCAAAGCTTTCATAACGTAGTGAAATCTGTTATGGAAGCTCATCGAATTGCTTAAGGTTTTAAACGTCTAAATTTTGCGTCATCCAATGTCACCATAATTAGATGGACGGTTTTGCTTCAAATTTTCACACGTGGACGGGAGCCGACGTCTGTTTGATATAAATGCAAGTTACTCATATATTTTCACTAAAAAGCGAGCTTTCGTTTTGTACTACGTGACCTTGAGTAAGAGATTTCGGTTTACTGTTCTGCAGTTTTTGGTTCAACATTGCTCAGCGGGTCTTCGTAGATGGAGTAGATCTCGCCGGAGCCTTCGAGTTCCAATTGTACGTTCAGGTGCCAGCTGAAAAGCGCCGGTAAAATTGCGTTTTAATTTCATAACTGGTCTTGGCGCACTTGTTCTTCAAACACAGGCCCTTCACGTACAGCGTTCCTGCTTCTTTTGTTCCCAGCAATGGTATCTGCCACTAAAATATCTAATTTAGTAACGACATAGTTAAACGGCACAGCAACCTGACAACGTTCCTTGTTACAATAGTTCAACTTTGTTCTGCCCCATCGTATGCCGCCTACGTGAATTGGAAGCCCCAATGCTTCCGGTGCTTGGCTGTTCTCGTGGAGAATCTTCAGAGCTTCCTCGTAGCACGGTCGATCTTTGGCACTGTCTGTTACAATTTTCTTTGGCATACATTCGACCACCATGAAACGTACCCTGAATCTTTCTGTTCATGTAGTAACAGGAAACTGTAACAAACAGACCTCCGAATCCTGTCAACCGAGCCAAAGTTTTGGTCTTCATATAAGCACCACTCGGCTGAAACTTGATTCAGGGAAAATGTTTAACCAAAATTAAGGCGATATGAACAGTCTGAACAATTTCTTCAGTGCCACAGAAACACGCCTTTTTACTTTACTGCATCCTCAACGGGGAAGGAAGAGATTTAGCTAATACGGCTCATCAGAGCCTTTCGCTCTGAACACAGATGGAAAGTCAACGGATGCAGGTGATTGAGGGAAAACAGGCGGACTTGAAATGTTGAAAGGTTGTACGGATCGGTACGAACCACGAGGCTGCATCGCACAAAAGGATGCTTCACCGGCGTTGCGAGATGTAACTGAGCTCCATGGAACTCTTGCAGTAGGAGTACGCCACGAATGCGGTCCAGCTGCCCATCCGCAATATCCCCTATGCACGGAACCATCGGAAGGGTTAAACCCTATTCGAATACTCGAATTGACGCAATTTTGCGGTTGCTCCATTTTTGCACCACTAGTCACTTTGCGTTTAGCTTTCAATTTTCGCCGTTGCGTACGTTCCTCCTCGTCATCGCTGAAATCTAACGCTTCAGGAGGTGGCTCGCAGTCGTTCCTCCAACTGGCATCGCTTCCCTTCTGACTGCTTATATCATTGGCCATAACGGGATGGGTCAGCGAAGTCGTATTGGCATACAGCAACTGTTGGTTAATGTGGTAGCCAGCTTGCAGCACATCCAAACTGCTATTATGTCGAATGCTGTAGTAGGGACGCCTTACCGGACCGAATATTTCAAAAATCTGCAACAATACATCTTGAATGTTGGTCACTGAAATTTGTGGGAAGCAACCTCTCCAACCGGCCGACGTTGCAGATTGAAAATCGCCGTTCCAATATTCAACAGTGGAATGTTCGGGTCTGCTTGCAAAACGACTGAAAATATGTACGAATTGTACATTATAAATTAGCATTAAAACGTACCTATCCTGTCGACGATGGAATGCACTTTGCCTATAGGTTGCAAACTTACATTTTCATCAATCGTAATGTTAAGCTTTTCGATCTTAGGCAAATCCTACATTGCTAATATTTGCAGTAGCGAAAAGCACGAGCATAGTGAACGTACGTCTAGAGTCAGTTCACCATGAATTTTAGGAGCCGACTGGATTGTTGGCATAATCTTCGAAGCTCTTTTTTCGATCCTGAGAGAAAAAGTTTCTTGACACAAGTTGTCCGCAGAAAATCTTATATCATTGATAATACTGATCCATGAAGCGTTCAGAATCGTCCGACGAAATATCCGATGAGAAGTCGCTTTCACCGCCAACGGACAGTGCATTTGCATGACGAGAGTCATCCCGGTACGCGTGCAGGTCGAAGGAATACAGGTTGTCACGAAAACGATTTTCATGCGCAACGGCAGCCAATACATAGCTGACCACGACTTGCACGGATATGTCAATTTGTTCTTCCGTTTCCTCCTCAGATACAGATTCATCGACCGAGGAATAATCGACCAACGCAAACGTCATGCTTCAGGCTTGCCTTACCATAAAAAACTTGAACGGAATTCAATAAACTACGTGCAACTTTTACGCGAGACATTCGGTTGAAAATGAACAACAGCAAAACGATGGAAAAACCCTACCGCGAATACTTTCCGTTTAAATTGCATGCACGCATGCAAGGAAGTACAGTAAGACGAATAACCTGTGGACTGTTTTTAAATACCGTACCCGAGGTATCGCAGATTTTGCATGAATCTCAACGTGATGCGGCTTTGAGAGATTGTCGGCGATATGGTAGGTAGTTTTCGGCGCAGCATGAACGAATACCATGCTTCCGTAACGCTAGGCTTTCTTCGGTTTTGGGCAGTCTGCCGACATTGACATTCGGCTGGACGACGGCAACACCAGACCAACGGTGCCTGTGCGCGGAGAAGACGGCACTGTACGTCCGTGCTATCTGTTTTTCGACGGCGAAACGGTCAGCGGAAAGGTAGGTAATCGTCGTAGAGACCGTGACGATTTGCAGCGTTGCATTTTTTCTTGAGGTTCTGATTCGACTGAAAAAACCGGACCAGAAGTTGGATCACCAAGGAATAAAGATCGAATTCATTGGTCACATAGGTAGGTGTGAACACGTTCGGCTTTCACCGAGCACGGTTCAAGGTGGTCGCACGTTTTGCAGAGGTGTACTACGATCGTGGCAATCACGTCGATTTCATTTCCTTGGTAAAGGAACTGGCGCAGCCGGGCGAATTGTTGCAAAATACTGAGTACAAGTTTGAATTCGCCAAGGTTGAAAAACCGTATGAATCATACTGTGGTAGCAATGTGAAGCTTAGGTAAATTTGCCTTTATCCATCTCCGTGATTTCATTAGCCTTTGCGCTGGGTGTGTGCACGGAAATGCAGACTTTATGCAAATCGAAATTATTCCTCTGTTCGTATGTTATGTTTTGCATGATGTTTGTAGATATTTTCTTCGTGTGACGATTGCGAAGCGAATTTCGGAAAATGTGCGCGAGCTCGATGTAGTCGTGCACACGTTGTCCAAGTATCCCGAGGCGGATAGTAACATCAAAATGGAAGTCGGCATCGAAGACTGTTTGCACATTGAATTTGAGTACAACCGCTCAAAGTAAGCCATTGGTTTTGACAGTGTATTGCTGAAACCAGTTCTTCCCGTCTTTAGGTACCATCTAAAAGACGTGATTGTGGGCAAAATTTATTTCCTGCTCGTAAGAATCAAGATTAAATACATGGAAATCGCTATCATTAAGCGGGAAACTATCGGAACGGGTATGGATATGCCGGCAAATTTTTTTATTCTAATTGTTGCCGATTGTTCAGGTACCACTGTTTTTAATGAGAATGAAACAGTCGCTAAGTACGAAATAATGGACGGGGCTCCGGTGAAAGGTGAGCAGCGATATGATTTGTGTTGTTTCGATTAATGTGCTTTCAGGAGAGTCGATTCCAATCCGCTTGTTTTTGTCCGGGTATGAACTGACGCCAACAATGCGGGATATCAACAAGCGTTTCTCAGTTCGGTATTTGCTTAACTTGGTACTTGTGGACGAAGAAGAACGACGATACTTCAAACAACAAGTAGAGAGTTTACTGAGGCCATCCGTTATAATATTAATGAATTGCAGGAAATCACTTTGTGGCGGAAAGCAGATAAAATTTCAAGGCTACCAATGGAAAGCGGTGTTGGCAGTCTTAGCTGCGCCAAAGTGGAGCCAATCATTTCTTCTGTTATCAATGTAAAATCAGCAGCTACTTGGGATGAATGTTTGCCGGATAATTCGGATCAGTCGTATACAATGAAAGAAGAGGAGAACACTGAATGTGCCTCTTCTGTAAATGGAGCTCAACCCGAAGGAGGCGGTGCGGAAGCGGTTGCGACTCATGTCGAATAGAGCCGAACGTTTCACCTTTCACTCACTTCTCTTGTCAACCACCGAGTTGGGTGATTGTTGAATACGTTGTTCATGAAAACGATCCGCGAGCTCTGCTTCTCCTTTATACGTCATTTCCCGTCTATTCTTTTTATTTTCTGCCGTCATTTCTCAATCGACCGTTTGGCATGGTTTATGTACCAGTGCACTCGTCACTGGCTGCAGGTTCTATTCAGCATGCAATTGTTTCTGTGATTTCTGCGTGTCAACGGTATCAGCTGTGCATTACCCTGCTTCCTTACATTTGTAAATGGAGTATTAAAAAACGTTTTCTTCATGACCCATCGGCTTGCGTTCGACTTGTTCATGTCGCGTTCCTCGGGAACGCTTTTGCGACAGCTTCTTCCATATTTATAATCACATGTTTTTAAGGTCTGCTGCAACGGTGGTTCAATTGCTGGCTGGCTGGCATGTCTCTGTTGGCACTTTGTGTTTGCTAAAAGAAGTACGTCGCTTTGATGCTCTTGCGCGATTATTTTCGGGATAACATCGCAAGCCCCTTTGAGCTGTGTGCAGGAGTTGCGATGTGTCAAAGTGATAATACTTTATCGTCCCGATGTTGCTTTGTCAAAACTAGTTTCTTTGCAACTTGGATGGGAGGAAGATGGCGTCCGCTAGATCTCCTCCTTTTTTCCCAGTTAGGAAATGCCATTTGCCGGTAGTGTTTATCAGCTACGTTTTATTCATAGACATACTTTGTCTCGCGATTCTCTGAAATGACATTGTCTGTATTTTCGTCAAATCGTTTTGCATTTTACTATTGCGTCTCTTAGTTTGATATCGTGGTTGACGTGAGAAAATTGATCTTCGTTTGAGTTATTAGGAGTTGAGTGGTTAACGCAATTTCATAGGTGAACAAAATTATCACCGGCATTGTACGCCGTAGTTTTTGAAACGACTATGTTCTGATTTAGGATATTCTATATTATGCAGCCGATTCCATACTGTCCAGGTGAATCGATGAAATGTAAAGCTCTCTGAAGCGCTAGCAGCTTGTATAATCAGCGAGCATTGTTTTAGCTTTTGTGATTGTCAATACCATCTTCAGTAGTTGCTTGCGTAAACGAAGTTGAATTATTGAGTAGCGATGTAGAAGGTTCAATATGTAGAATTTTGCGATTACTAAAAGTCTCATGTACACCTTAATGGACGATAAATAGCAGGAGTACGAGGTAGATCAACAGCAGTCTGTATAAACACACCTGGCTAAGCCGCTTTCCTGTTTTGCGGCGCCCTGAGATTTCCAGTTTCACTGAATGCAAACATGAATAGCACATTATCTTTTGCCGCCAATGCATTGATTTTCTTTGAGGCTGATATCAAAATGTCATGCGGATGTATTTGGAGAAAATTTGCATGCATGGTTTTGTTGAGATGTCAGCAATGGCTGTGTTCTTACAAATCATTTGGTATTGAATGGAGTGATGTCTGCAAAAATCTGATGCAGTCAATCTTCGCGTCCTTAATTTATTCACATTATGTATTACTGGACACGAATTTTTCGCTGTTCTTTACGAGCTAACGACTTGTCACAACAGGGGGTGACTGTTTGTGCACTTTCGTAGGGATCGTTTTTTCTTCAAGAATTGCATATTTTCCACTGAATGTTTTACGGAATGTTCTTGTGTTTATGTTGAAAAAGTTTGTGTTGAACGCATCAGAGGTCAAAAGTTTGCACAGCTAAGTCATTTATTTTGGGATGGTACAACATGTCTCGTTCATTTGCATCTGCAACGATTTGTAGAAAGGGGCACTGTGGTTCCACCAAATTGTCGTTGCTTACAACTCAACGTGTTAAAAATGAAGTTAACTTGATGTTGATGATTGGTGACTCGTCTGAGAGGAGGTGGAATTTGTAACTTAACAGATTAAAAAATACTGTGAACACGCGGAGCAAGGCTGGAAAATAGCTGAGATTCGGGTTGTGGCCATAATTTGAACTTTTTATAATTTGACAGAAAAGTCGCTTGAAAGCGTTTGGTGGTAGTTGGATAAATTTGCTAATTAA
>JAJBBP010000195.1:0-20526 GCA_021464625.1 Proterorhinus semilunaris | reverse complement strand
GCCTTAAAAAAGGGAAAGTAAATACTTTTGCACTACATTTCCCGCTTTTCGATTTCAGTCTCGCAACTCATTCTCCCTTGCACTCAGGATCAGGTGAAGTAATCCCAAACGCACGTATTACTCTTCTGTTCCATTCAGTTACTACTACTTCCTGACTAAATATTGATAAACATATATACTAAATATTGATAAACATTCTGCCAAATAAGTTGTTACTTTGGATGGTCATGGACTTGATGTTTGTCTGGGATTTGTGCGGTAATGTCCATGTGTCCTGTGAATAGGTAACAACCCTACCTCGGGAGGATGGGTGGTTATTAAAAACAGGATTCATTGGTTTACTATTAAACACGGAGCTTTCGAAGGCGACTGTCTTCGTCATCAGCGTAAGGTATAATAGGCACATATGTCTGTGAACGGTGGTAAAATACAGACAGGGGGATGGGTTATGAATCAATGACACATGTGTCCATGTGACATCAGCGTATAGTGTACATGTGTCCATCTGTCATGTGTACATGTCATTAGAGTCAAATTTCTTTCACCATCGAAAAAGAAATTAATGGAGGCATTCCCTTCCTGGACATTTTCATGAATAAGAAAGGCAGCCGTCTCCTAACCAGGGTCTATAGGAAACCCATCCATTCTGACAAATATTTACATTTCTCATCCTTCCACCCGGAGAGTGTCAAGATTGGCTTAATAAACACCCATATCGACAGAGCTTTCCACCTATGCGACAAAAGGTTCCTAAACAACGAGATCCGGCACATAACGACATCATTACATGAGAATGGTTACCCGGAAGCTTTTGTATCCAACAAGATCAAAGCTAGACTCAGATCTCTCAAAAACAGAGCACATAAAACACCTAAAGACCAGAAACCCACCCTTTGCATTCCGTTCTTCCCGGCTCTTTCCAAAGTATTGCATCCAAAGATTAAAGATTCACACAACATCTACTACCAGAACTCCAAATCACTTAGATGCATACTTAGGAATGACAAGCTAACCATCAACAAGGAAGATCAGAAAGGATGGGTATACAAAATCACATGTGAATGTGGAGGCACTTACATTGGGGAAACCGGGGGAACCCTACAAGGAAGGTTGGGGGAACACAAAGCGTCTATTCTTAGGTATCAAAATGCCCGGAAAAGACTCAATGGAATCCCAACCAAAACCCGAGGACGACCACCGACGTTAGACCCAAAGGTTGCAATGGACGCGGCAAAGAAGGCTTCAGCAGTCGTCGAACACCTGGAACATTGCCATTCGAACACCGAAGCCATCAACATCCTCCCAATTACGAGGGAGACTTGTTTCTTCCGTCGAAGGATCAAGGAGGCCTTGGCAATCCGACGATCGACTTGTTACAACCGCGACAACGGTTTGGACATCAGTGATATCTGGAATCACTTGGCTCCATTAACCAAATGTTGTGACAAGAGATTGTAACCCCCCCCCCTTGCTTTTGCCTACCAACGCACCATTCACCATGACATATTTACCATGATACATGCTGATGACACATGGACACATGTACACTATACGCTGATGTCACATGGACACATGTGTCATTGATTCATAACCCATCCCCCTGTCTGTATTTTACCACCGTTCACAGACATATGTGCCTATTATACCTTACGCTGATGACGAAGACAGTCGTCTTCGAAAGCTCCGTGTTTAATAGTAAACCAATGAATCCTGTTTTTAATAACCACCCATCCTCCCGAGGTAGGGTTGTTACCTATTCACAGGACACATGGACATTACCGCACAAATCCCAGACAAAGAAAACATTTTTTGATTTTTCCATGGATTCCTCATATTTACAGTCAAAACTCCTTCGGTATACAGTGTCAGTGAGCTGGAAATATTTAGACAGTACGATTGAATGATCAATTTTAAAATACAAGCTAGCCGCCAATCATGTGCCGTCAAAGAAAACAACCATGGCTAATTTGTCCTGTTCACAAATTTAAGTATAGAATAGAAAATTATTTTTTGAACGTCGGAATAAAATCTATTATGTTTCCCCCAATGGAAGCTAGCGGTCAGAAGTTCTAAACGCGGAAAAGTAGGAAACTGAAAGAGCTAATGTTGTTATACGTGATGAGTTTGAACAAAACAACTTTTTCAATCTATCCTAGTCTGAAAAAGTTGTCGACAAAGCGGCCATTTTTTTAGTCCTTCCGTAGTACGGATATCTTCTTAATTTACATTATGAGAAGCAAAACATGATCAATCGAGTTTCTCTGAGCTATTGACTTTTTCTGGTTCTCCCAGTTCACGAAGTATTCGCTCCTTTCAACACGTAAACACAGAAGCCAATCAACCAAAACGAATAGGTGAATTTACAACAATAAACACATCTCATTGAGTTGTTTGTTTATGGTTCAGTCGTTTGCGTATAGCTTATTTATATCGCATACAGTCGGAATTCAGATGATTTCCAAATAGCATAAGGAACAATATGCTTCTAACGATACATTTTTTCAACATTATATTTTTCATACGCTCGGTGATTACCATTGAAGATATTCAGCCCAATGATTAACAAGTAGCCAAGAAATGCCCACCTTCAAGCTGGCTTAGGTTTCCTGCGGTCTACTTATTTTCGATGAGCGCCATCGCTCAGAGCATCGCAGTCTCAGCGTCTTTAAGAAATAGCCAATAAACGCTAATACGTCAGTATCATTGCTTTCACAAAGCCAGTCGGAATAATCCAGAAAAATGTTTGTTTTGTTAATCGTACTTAAATATCACATGTAAAAAAGTCTTTTCAGAAGTTAGGATAGCGTTGCACACAATGATTTCGTGTATCGCTTGCGTTCCAAGTGTCTTATTTAATGCTGAACACAGAGGATGTGAATGAATGTATGCTCAATTAGGTTAATCGTATCAAATCAGTCATATGCAAATATATAAGACCACCCAAGTCAATTTGCATATAGCTAAATTTGCTAATAAACTGTGATTATCAGCTTAATCTTGATCCGCATTCACTACGAAGAGTCAGCTGCTCATAGGATTCTCAGGTTGTTCACTTGCTTCCAAACCTTTTCACATCAGACAGTGGATAGGGAATGACACACAACAAGTGCAGTCGCATGGAGTTCATATTTCTGTTTTTTTTCGTGGCTATTAGTTCTGTGAAAACGACTCTTATTCCCAGCATATTACTAATGCCTTGGCCACAACTCGTTTTAACGAAAATGAACAATTCGAATACAGCGTGCTTCAATGCCAGACAAAGTGAGTTTTCTCTCATTTCTCCAGCCAAATATACATGCCGCTAAATTTTCAACAATTGAATTTAAAGTGTTTTAGACTTTTTATTCAGTGTGAACGTTGCATAAATTCCATGTGTTTTAGATATGATGGAGTTCTTTTACGATGAAGCAGAAAGCGTTGCTGGAACAACGTTAATACAGAATCTGCACACCTCCATAAGCCCAGAGATACGTGAGTAATTTGCACATATAATGAGCACGCTGGTAAATGGAACAATTTTAGTGAAGGAGTGGATGAAGTCTGAGCCAATGAAGAACCTCTTCGATGCGCAAAAAATTTCACAACTTTGCGATTCGCTGACTAAACTTAGCAAGCGCAAAAAACGGGCGGAATGGTCAGCAAAAATGTTTACGAATGACGGTACGCAAACAAAGCAACTGATCAATCTGGGCAGCGAAACGAGCATGGAAAACGTCATTTGCGATTTTCTTGGCCGACTCAGCGATCCGGTGGGAGCCCTGAAAACGATGTTCCGCATGGCACTTCCACAGGATGTAAAGCAAGATGACGGCTTCGCCAACTTAATCTTTAACGAGATAAAAATTTGAAATAGCAATAATTTTGTTAATCAATTTCAAAATGGTATAAATTTCAATGCAACCGGTTATGCGCATACATTTTACCTCTTTTACCCAGACAACGAGATATTCCAAATAAATATCAGCGATATTAAACTGATTCAATCTTTATTTTCGCCCACATTAAAAATGGCATATCATAATTATGCTGGTCAGTGTGGTGAACAACTGCGTAACAATGCTTATCTTCTCATTCGCTGTTTGGCGATAATCATTTGCCTTATTATAAATGCATACGGATAGAGATATGTTCAGTTGCACACAAAACTTATTCCGAAAATTTGTTCCAGCGTGATCAGCTGGAAACATTCACATGTGAATAATGGACGTATATTTCTGGAGAAGGACGCAACGATAATGATTCGCTGCATGAGTGTCTGAAATTCACTCATGGCTGCTTAACAATCAATTGGACAGCTAAATTACCTTACACTAGTTGATTATCAATTACTTCCTAGAATGGAAGCGTCTATGTTAATTTCACACCTTGCCGTTGCTGCATGCTGAAAGACAGACTTTGGTTCGCCGTGGCCTTTTTTACTTAACCCGTTGATTAATTAGGAAATATTCGTAAGGCGCTGACATTGACATTTAAAATACTCTGGAAACCAAATACGTTTTAAATTTTAAAAAAACATAATCGATGGGAAACTGAATACTGACTGTTGGATGGGAAAGAACTTTCAGCATACTTACTGTTCCATCATATATATCAAATTTGTCTGCCTTCGGCTTTCACCGTTTTCGCCTATCTACCAGTGTGATTGTTTTTGCACACTGCACAGTAAAAGATCATAATACTCAGCAGGTTATGGGAATAGACAACGTTTCCAGTGCGTCCATGCTGTGAACGATTACTGTACATGTCGTTGCATTTGAATTTTGGTTCTATCTGCGAATGTTTTGATAAATTTCAAAACGCAATTTGATAAACTAGAAGGTGTAAACAATTGGATTCGATGGAAGAGGCAATTGAGCTGCTATTGCGTCATCATGGAGTCCTTGACGTTGTCACTGGGAAGAAGGTCTCACCGGAGACGAAGGAGGGTGAAACCGCGTTGGATGCGATGAAGTGTTTCGAGCAAATGGATACTCTTGCCCAGCTTATCCATGTTAGCTCGATGAATGATGTCAACTTTGAGCTAACGGCTGCATCATCGTCTGCTGCAGAAATATGGCAGAAACTGCTGGCTGTGTATGAGCAAAGCAGTGGACAGGTTGATGGAAGAGTTCTTCTCATGCGCTATTAAAATTGCAGAAAGCATTACGAGCTATGTTTCGAGGCTCGAGAAGCTATTTGCGGAACTCCGTGATGAACAGGAACGGTTATGAGCCGAATTTTGCCCACGTTGCTTCAAGAATATTCTGAGTTCAAAACCGTTTGGGAACGTGCTAATCACTGATCGTTCGGTGAATCTGTTGATTAAACGTTTGAGGCTGATTGAAATGCGATTGCCTGCTAAAACGTATGACTTGGCGACAGCTTTTACTGCGAAGGTGAATGTCAGGAAGAACACTAAGTAGGATAGTAGGAAATGTTTCAAGTGTCATCGAGTTGGACATTTCGCAAAAAACCGTCCCGCCAAGTCTGGTGTGGATTGTACGCAACCAATCCGCCGTCGTGACGGCGAAACCTTCTTATATTTAAAAACTGAACATTGTGTCCATGTTAATTGTGCGTCGTGAATAACGGACTCTGGGGCCTCCCAGCATATGACGCTGAACAAAGAGTATTTCCTGAATGTTGTTCCTTTTTCATTGCCTGTGGAAGTCAAAGTTAAAAATAGTAAAGTTATTCTTGCGAATGGCCGGGGGACTGTACGAGTAAAGGCGCGCACAAAAGGCAAGTGGTCAATGAACAAAATAGAAGAGGTATGGTACGTACGGTCAGATGCAGATCTAAAGTGTGCATGCAAACATGAAATAGTCATAACATGTTATTACAGAACCTTCGCTTTTCTACCTCATGTTATCGCCACATTGCGCTGGTTTCTAGCAACAAGAAACATCTGTTGTGGTAGCATTTTATTGCAGTGAAATTTAGTTCGTCAGTGTGTCGCATTGATTGGAAAACGAAAAAGAGTTTTTATTTCATCGCAAGGCACTGAGACCTTTATTTCTTCGCAGGGTCGGCAGCTCCGGCACCGGCCGCTGCATCACCTGCAGCTGCTGGAGCCGCGGCACCTTCGGCGGGTTTTGCTTCACCACCACCACCGCAAAGAAATACAGTCGCCACCATCAGGAACAACGTGGCCACGTAGGTGAGCAGCGTAACGCCGATGTCGTTTTGTAGGAGCTGTGGATTGCTTGCAGCGATATCCAGAGGAAACATCTTTCTGTTTGGTAGTTGTTGATGAGACGATCAAGGAAAAGCAGCCGCTCTCGACGCGAGTGAATGTGAAACTGAGCAGACGGCACGAAACGTTTCTTTCGATTCTTTTTGTTTTAAACTGTTTTAAAGTACACTGAAATAGAATCGATGTGAAATAAATCCGCCAAATTGAATTATCTTTTTTAAACTAACCATTGATTGACTGGGGTGTACGGTTTGATGTCCGTTGATCTTCTTGTTTTTGCACGTTCCGTATGTTTCGTCATTGCGGATGAACCAAACGTTAACAGCTGAAAAGACAAGGGCAAAGAAAATAAATTTCTTTATTTACCGTATTTTGTTTTGGTGACGGTAAATTAAGAAATTTTGTTTCTTTACCCTTGTCTTTTCAGCTGTTAATGTCTCCAATGACGCATTGATTCGCTTTGCAATGACAGTTCATTCGCAATCACGAAACATACGAAACGTGAAAAAACAACAAGGTCAACGAACATCAAACCGTACACCCCAGTCAATCCATCTTTGTCTGTTACAAATAAAAATCTTTTCAGAATAACCATTGATTAATGTAAAGATGAGGTAAGCGTGTATTTAAAACAACAGCAGTTGAGACCATTTAATTGTTTATAAGAAGTAATATTTACCTGTTATTAATTACATTAGCCTTTCATGTATGTTCATTTCGCCATCGAAAGGCTTAATTGTTACAACAGAGACATCGGATTACAGGTCAGCGATGTTTGGCAGACACTGATTGATTTGACAGGCTATTGTAATCCGCAAAAACAAACACCACAATCTTGTGACTCCGACTCTTCTTCATAAAAAAGCTTAGTAACATTGGGCGTTCCCACAACATCATCCACTGATGACGGAGACAGTGGTCTCTGAAAGCTCCGGTTTATTAAAGAGATTTCTTCCCTATCCTTGTTTTCTTGACTGTTAAAATACCTTTATCATACAAGGATGAAACATGCGTAACATGAGAAGACAAGGAGAATAACGGACAGGAAACCGTGATCTTCATTCGAGCTTTTCATGTAATTGTAAAGTTGCTAAAATGCGTTTTCCTGCTTGAAAGTTACCTTCCACCTAGCTTGTTTACGCTTCAGAGTTTACAGCGTTCAATATGTGATAAAACGCGTGTGAATGGAACCGCGTACAAAACGAAAAATACTGCATGCCATTGAAATTAAATTGTTTGTCTGATGTATGAAGGCGATTTCAAAAGGTATATTAAAAAACGTGAATCCCTTTTAATGTTTCCATTCCACGTTGATGTGCACGTTTCGTTTCAGTTTCGTCTTTTAAACATAATTTTAAATATTTGTTTTAGGGTTGACGACGTATTCAATGGAGAAGGAAAATGCTGTTGTCTGATTCTTTGGTTTCTTCTGCTTCTGTTTGTTTCCTGAAACTTTAACGACAATATGTGGCCATTTAAAAGTGGGAATAGAGTAAGTCGTTTTTTGTCGAAGTAATATAAGCACTTCTTAGAGTCATTTTAGGACACTTTCTTGTATCAAAAGGGATTTTCCATTATACTAGAAATGTTACGCACATGACGACGAAAAATACCCTGAGCGTAAACTTCGAAAAACACCTACAAGCCTTGAAATGAAACACCTATTCCACGCTACAGTTGTGAAATCTTTCGTTCATGGTAAGGACGATCGCTAACGTTGGATGGACTGGGCGCTTAGGTGTCGATTGAAAAAATTTCAGCCGTCATGAATTAGTATAAATCATGCAACGAAAAAAGCTTGAATTTCGAGGTCGTTGATGCTTCCACGAAATTTGAATATCCCACAAACTATCAGAGAAGACAATCATTGTTGACGGCTGAAATGCTGTAATTGAGAAATACGTTTGGTAATCAGTAACGCTTTTTTTCGATAAAATGTTGGTCTCTATTTTGAAAGTGGGCATGGAAACCGATTCTAACAATGGCATTAACGAATACCAATTTACAATAATATATTCATCTCACATTGGATTTGAATGAAGGAACGCTTTTAGCGAAGACTCTCTCTCTGAAAGCTACGGCGCCGCTGGTTGTCTACCCTTGAGATTAAGTAAATTATCCAGTCAAACTCAGTTGTGCGATTATAAATGCGTGCAACGAAGCGAAACATTAATGAACCTATCGAAGACCAGGTATGTATTCTTTGGTTCAGAATACGTAATACCCAAATTTTAGATGTTCACATAATCTGTTAGGTGAATAACTGACTTTTAACTTTGGCCGGTGATGCTGGCTGACTTTGAATTACACCTGCTTACATGCAAGAAGGCTAAACGTCATTAACCGTTTGCTCAACAGACTTTCTCATTATTTCATACTTGGCTCGTCCATTATACATGTATATGATGTTGTCATTTTTAGGAAAATTTACCCGCGAAATGCAACTGTCGATATTCCTTCAATGCATTAAATTTTTTAATTCTTCCTAAACTTCACGGTAAAGCAACCGCATTGCATAATATATGAGCGGTATGATTAAACATCTGAAGACTATGTATTTGTACGTTTTCATGTTCCAATGGTTGCCTGGTTTAGTTATGTTTTACCCACGATGCCCCTTTTATTTTATGCATAGTGTAACAATGATAATGTCATGAGTCAGCCTTAAATCTCCGCCGTGAGATGAAATTAGGGCATTGGACGTCAGGTTTACAACCGTTTTTTGCATGATTTGTTCAAAGCAGTTTTCTTCTTTTTATCATTTTCGTACACTGCATTAGGTCATTTCATTCTATCGACGCTGAAGTAGCAACGGCGTGAGTTTGTAGCTTCTTGTTATATTTTTATTACTACGTGTTCAGCTGCCCTTTGCTAGCAGATGTTGCGCAGAAGGGCGCCTGATAAAACATTGTTATATTGGTTATTTACTTCAACATTAACCGTGCTCCTCAATCGATCATATAACGTCGTCCGTTACCAATGGAAACATATTCGGAACGTTAATTAACACAAATATGTGCGCATTTCGGTGGTTTATTTACAGTATCTAGTCGTCACAAAAATAAATTTCCCTGCAACATCAAATGGGATTCTAAAGAATAGATGCGAAATTATAATGAAGGCATAAAGTTCAGAAATGGGCAGCGCCTTATTTGTAATGCGGAATAAATTTAGGGGGTTTGAAATTCGTAACATGACGAACATATATGGATTTGTGTGTCAAAATCAGGAATAAAAATCAGCAGTTACAGGGTTGACTGAATGTTTTCATCGAACATGGATGCCTAAGTATCAATAACCTTTCCACAATTTCACTCATAACTGTGTGAACTTGCATTGGTTTGCAACTTAGGCGAGGAGTACAGGTTGGACAGGCATATTCCGTACAGATGAATATGTCTAGGTAAGAATGAATCTTTGAATTTTTACTGTAATCGTAAAGTGGTTTTGGTCCACGACTCGTTTTGATAAGGTGCTCAAAAGCAAATTCAAATCCGTTTTTCAGGATAGTGAGAATTTCGTGAATATATCTTTTAAATACTGTTCGAAACTCGATATGTCGGATTTCTGGAACATAAAGTGCCTAAAATCCAATTCGAGGATTCCAGGCAACACTGGTGACGGTGGACTTCTCATCGGCACACGTTTCTATCGTCAAAACGAACATGCAGTGAAATTGAAGTGAATTAATTTCTTACCAGTCAGATTTGATTGAGTAGGCAAACATGTTCGCGACACAGAAATGTTCTGCCTCTGAATCACTAGCATTTGTTTTGTCAAATTTGTTGTGTATACCATGAGATATTCATAAAGAGATATTTGGCACTAACCCTACGATTTTATGGAAAAGAATACTTAAACCTGTAAACTCTTACTTGAATTGAAGTGACTTCTTCACGTAAGAGAATATCAATTCAACATAGCAATCTTCCATTAGCATTATTTTCATCTTATCGTCACGATAACAATATTCGGTAATCAACAATGCTTACGGTTAGTTGATCGAAGACTGCATCATTTAAATCATTTGACCACCTGGATTGAAAGGCAACAGCAACAATGCTGTATGATAAAATGGATATTTTTTGTCCAAATCTCGAAACGTTGATGTTTTCCAGCAATACAGAACATGTGGTTTCTTGCATTAGCAATCCTGGCACGTTTGAGGCGACAGGGAGAGAGAATTTTCGCTTTGAGTGCCATGTTGAAGATTAATCATGGTCCAACCTTGCGTATTTTTGCAGCCCCGTGGACCACCGTAACTAGCGTCAAGGCATATGTGAAGAATTAATTCGTAGATTCTTCGTTTACAAAATAAAGTTCATTCCTTAACGTACGTAAAGAATTTGCATGGAATTACCACAGTTTCTAACTGGTTCTGTACGCAGCCAAACAGTTATATTTTAGCGTTTACAAATTGTATTACGATTGTTGATTTGTGTTTCATCAGGTTTTCGCGTAGTTAATAATTACTTAGATTCCATATAAACACTTCTGCGCCGCTGTTAGGCTTCATATGCGTTGTAGTAGATCCTGAGTTAACAATTTTCTGTGTTTGCATTTTTGCCACGTCTTTGACGTTCAACTGCACCATTGACCCTGCAACTGGCTACTCGTTATACCTTACCATCTGATTACGGGCATTCAACCAAGATTGTGGTTGTTCCATTCATCTACCGTCTGCAGCTCGTTCATTCAACGTGGTTAAGTATTCACTGCCACTTTGGGTGCCGTCATCGACTTTAACGATTCGTTCACATGACCTTTCGTCAACGGACGTAAGGTTCTGTGCCAATCAGCGAACCAAGTAGGAATGATTTCTCTGCTGTTTAGCTTTTTCACTGTTTCATTGGTCTTTTAAGTGAAAAAATACACCTGTCTGTAGAATGGAGGATAACACATGCCCATCTCTTTGCAGCAGGATGTGTAGATACCATAAACATCTGTAAGCAGTACGTCTGCATACAATTAATATGTTCTTAATTTCTTCCCTTTGAAATTGGTCATCGGTATTTCATCTCTACCGCTACTAAACGGATTGAAAGTTTACAACGGCAACTCATCTTACGCAATAGGCAGTTTACGTAAATCCAGTTTGAGAAAAGAAAATCAGTATAATACGGACAAACCAAAGATCTCCGTTCCGTAGTTTGCAGTCAGGCTGTTTGCGTCCAGTTTTATTTATTATATTTCTTTTACATTGCTCCAAACGTTTTTCAACTCGTTAAGTATCAAATCTCAGTCGATGCGTACGCGGTGATGCTGAGACCAGGGCAAGATATGTTCGGAATAGCATTTGACATAAAAGCAATCACCAACAGATTCGCATTCAGCTAGCACTGAAGAAACAAAATCATCAAAGCACAAGAACAGAAGATGAGTGCAGATCCGTTTGTAGTGTTGAAACAGCTTTCAACAATGTGCCATTGTTGGATTACGACAATGATAATTGCCTATTAAATCCGTTATCTTTTCCTTTCGTGTAATGATAAGCTGTGTAGCTGAAGCTAAATTTCATTAATGCACAACGCGCTCACACTTACCGGACATGAATTGTACTGCAAAATATATAAGCTCCTTAATTGCATATCATGGAACTACTATCATATCACACTGATCCATGTTCTGCATAACAACTCGTGTTGCAAAATAACTGTCCAACAGAAAAATGAAGTGCCATTGCAGAGCAACGCGAAATCAACAGTCATCACACACATTAGGCTTAGAGTTAATAGGGAATCCTAAACGCACTTTTTTCTATCATCTTTTACGGTTATCTGCCGATTGCGATACGATGTTATACCACGGATTTCATTAGTGGATCATTCGCAAACATCTGTCGAAATTTGTCAGTTACGTTTATCAGGGTTCAGCATGAAAAGCTGTTCTCTCGTGATGGTCATTTTCGGCTGCGCGGTTTTAGCTCGTTGCTTCTGATCTACAAATGTTATGTCAGTGACCTTCCTTCCATCATTTGCAAAAAAAGCATTCACATGCGTCTAGATGTTTTAATCTTAATACTGATTGCCTGTCGCTTTTAACCACCAAATTAAACCCTATCAATAACAAAATTTCAAACCATAAATTCAATACCCTTTTTGGCTTCAGGTGAAGTATTGAGAAGTTCCCCAGCCGTGCTAAACAACTGCCTAAGAGCATAACATGTTTGCCAATTGTCACTGCAGGCTCAGTAAAATGTTAAATACATGCCTGTTCCGCGCATGACGACCACTTCAACTTGGCTGACTGTGATACACAACGACACCACGTATAAATTGTTTTTGACATCGATCAGATAACGAAAGTAAATTGTTTTCTGTTGATCTTTCGCGTTACGTTCCTGCAACGTATTCGTATTTATCCGGTCGAATAAACTATTTGCTATCGTGTACCGTTTTTGTTAAAAATGTTATCTGATTTTATTTAAATAATTAATAGCACGCAATGTTCCACGTTGAACTCTGCTGACTCCAATTCATCTATTTCATATCTTTCAATGTATGGGGTGCAGGGCGCAGATGTATTTCAATTCTGTCCTTCTTACGGTTTCCTAGCATGTTCGTCGTATAAAGCCTACGAATACTACCTAACTAAAGTTGAAATGTTTGTTTGATAGATTTCATTTAAAATGTAATTTTTTACCCTTTACTTTAGGAATCTCCTGAATCCACCTGCAGCGGTCGTTAGCTACAATCAACCTGTATTTGTCTTTTAGATATTATAACATTTGCATCAAAATCTACTTAGGCATGATTGTTTGACTTCAAGACGGAGATCAGACAAAGATCACGAAAGCGCTGTATGTTCATTAAACAATGCATTTTAGCAGTAAGATAAATATTTTAAGCGCAGATTTGGGAAACAAATTAACTGCTGAGAACAGGAACACCCGCACAACATATACCATGAGGTTTCGATTAATCGAAAAGGGTGGTTTCTTATCTAAAATAAAATGTATGAAAGCCATGTTTGGATTAATCCAATCCTTGTATGGTATATGTCTCACTACTTGCAGTACATTTTTAAACAATCTTCCCTACCGCCTCAAACAAAAAGCTAACTTTTACCAGGGTAGAAAAATCATGCATAGGCTGTTCGTGATAAATTTAATGATTCTGAAAGAAATGAATTTGTGGGCATAATTGTTTTCATATTCATTCTTTGTCTAATAGCTATGCAGCTATGCACATAATTTCACGATAATACGAAAACTTGGATAACGCATCGAAATGACTACAATTAATAAGATTACATTACAGAACCAAAGCGTTTCTACTTTATGCCGCATTCATTACGCACGTTCCTAATGGAAATAACCATACATAACGGGAACAATTTATTGAGGGGAAATTTAGTTCGTCAGTGTGTCGCATTGAATGGAAAACGAAAAAGTTTTTATTTCATCACAAGGCACTGAGACCTTTATTTCTTCGCAGGGTCGGCAGCTCCGGCACCGGCCGCTGCATCACCTGCGGCTGCTGGAGCCGCGGCACCTTCGGCGGGTTTTGCTTCGCCACCACCGCAAAGAAATACAGTCGCCACCATCAGGAACAACGTGGCCACGTAGGTGAGCAGTGTAGCGCCGACATCGTTTTGTAGGAGCTGTGGATTGCTTGCAGCGATATCCAGAGGAAACATCTTTTTGTTTGGTAGTTGTTGATGAGACGATCAAGGAAAGGCAGCCACTCTCGACGCGAGTGAATGTGGAACTGAGCGGACGGCATGTAAAGTTTCTTTCGATTCTTTTTGTTTTAAACTGTTTTAAAGTGCATTTAGGCTGATTTAAACTGAATGCCCAAACCTGATTGGTGGTTTGTAAAATACGCAATAATAATGCAAGGATGAGTTAAGCGTTTGTTGAAAAATACTCATAGCAGTTGCACGTTAGTGGGAAGAAATATTTGTCAGTTATTATAAAGAAAGGGCCTTCGCGCAACGGCACATTGTTAAAAAAATGTTTTTCTAATTGAGATTTACCTTCCACGGTTCATTAATTGAGTGAAAATTTCACCGTCCAACAATTGGTACGATGGGCTAAAATGGCATTATTACATTGTTCTTTGCAAAGTGTACCACCGAACGTTCGCTATTTGGGTTATCTGAGATGACAATTTCGAAAAAGGAAGCACAGTAAAACGTAGACCTATTTCGTCAGTGTTACCCGTTGTGCGTCTACGTGAACATTTGTTTTCAGTTCTATCTCTTACATGTCCCTTTTTCTGTTCAGGAGTTGCAGGCGCATTCAATCAAGAACCGAGGTGTTGAAACCTGGTTGTTTGTTTTTCTTTTACTTTCCTTTGCTTTCTGAATATCAGTGGCAATACGTTAAGGTTAAACAGGAATCCTCGAAAAACAATTTTTTACGTAAATATGGTTCTTACAAACAAGTTGTTGTTTTGTATGGTAATGGACTTGTTTATTCTCACACGTTTGTACGGTGTTGTCCATTTGTTCTGTAAATAATAACAAGCCCTACCTCGGGATGATGGGCAGTTATTACAAACAGACGGCATTATACTTTATTCTTTACGGAGTACGGAGCTTTCGAAGACGACTGTCTTCGTCATCAGCGTCAAGTGGAAGTCAAGTGGACTGTCTTCGTCCACTTGACGCTGATGACGAAGACAGTCGTCTTCGAAAGCTCCGTACTCCGTAAAGAATAAAGTATAATGCCGTCTGTTTGTAATAACTGCCCATCATCCCGAGGTAGGGCTTGTTATTATTTACAGAACAAATGGACAACAGCGTACAAACGTGTGAGAATCAACTGCGTTAGCAATTGGTCTTTGCGACGAATGAATTTTTGGAAGTGAGATAAAATAAAGAAGCACGTTGCATTTGAGTTCGTATTGTCTTCTGCTTGAGTCATTCAAGCACCATATTCTTTGATTAATGTATTCCTGTAGCATTAAACCACCACAGTTAATTACGAAGCTCCCTGAATACTCTGTCCTGATTTTTAAAATATATGCTACATGCCTTAAGATGAAGATAAACGTTGAATTATTTTTTAATCATCCAATTCCAGACATCAGATACTGCTGATGCGCATGATTCATTCCTAAATTTAGTTTTGTACTCAACCAAACAGTAGGTTATGCCAAAATCTGCGTGTAGTTTTTCTTGTGCATTCAGTATCGTTTTTGAACCTGTGATTAATTCTAGAAATCAATTGGTCCAATATTGGAAACCTCAATTATTGTCTTTTGAGATCAATCAAAGTAAGTTGTTGCTGTGGATTTCCAGTTGTGATATGTCAAAAAACAATGTACATTAAACAGAGACAACTTGAATTGAGATTAAATAATTCGCATCAATCTAGTTTACGCCGGTTCTCAGAATGTGTTTTGGAAAAAGAATAACACGGATATTGTGGTGTCAGGACAACACATATTTACATGCATCCTTGAAAATTGTGCAGAAAACATATTGCAGTAGAATATCGAATTCTTCCCTAACAATCGCTTAATATACTCGACGAACTGTAATATTCTTGAAAAGTTGAAGAATTCGCGCCTGATTTTGGTCACTTGTTTGAGTTGAAATAATGACACATGCGTATCAATATGTCTGCATTGGCAAATATGGCTAAAGATTTCAATCTTAATTTGGACAGTTCTGTGAAGTGCTGATGACAAAACAACCTTTTTACTTGTTCCCAAAACATCATTATTCGAACAGAGGAAATTAGTTTCTTATTCGTTTTCTCAATTTGAGAACTTGTTGAAAGCATCCGTTTTTATTTTAAAAAGAATGTCATGGTATTTTACGATTCGTCAAAATCTTCACTCATGCAACGCGAACAATTGAAATTGCAGTGCCTTCTTGCATTAAAGAATATCAATCAGAACAAACTAGCTTGGTACGGTGAAAGTTGAAATTATCATGAATTCAGCTCGATTCTGTTCTGAGACAAATTTCGTCCACATAAAGCCGAGGATATATTAAATCCAATGAAGTTATTTCAGGAATAAGAACAGCTGAGGGATTGAAACCGAATATCGTAAAATAGTTTTGAGAAATGGAAACATCTCAGCGTGTTCTGAAGCTGATCGCGCTATTCATGCGGTAGGATAAAACCGGCAATATTCAAAGGGGTGCATTGTCTCATGCGAATAAACATGGTATTTTTGCAAAGCATATTAATAAAAGAATATGTCATCACCGCGCAGCATTTTGGCTCCCATTGTAGTTTAGTGAAATGAACTACCGCAAAGAAAATGTTTTTTTTTGTTTCTGATTTCAGAGCATAAACACATTACCAACTATGCGCAGTAATGTTGTAAGGTTGTGTTTGTTTCAATACAAGGTGATTCTAAAAGTAATTTGGCTTTGTAAAATGTACTTATCGATGTACATATTTCGAAGGTACATCATATTTTATTCTACTACGTCTGAATGTTTGGAAAAATGTGCTTATGGTCACGACAGTAGGCAAGGCTGATCCAAATCACAATACTACCAGCATGGTAGCCATTGTCGTCATCGCTCATGGACTAGCATCACTGTTCTCACACCTTACAAATGAAAACTCTTCATTTTATGTGAGTGCTTGGGTCAAGACCACCATGATTTGTTTACATCTAACGGACGACAACAGACTTCCAAATTTGAAACCCGTATTGAACACACGGATGTTTCAGTGGTGGAGAAAAAGTAGATTGTGACATATTGCACTGGTGAGTATTTTTTGGAGGCTGTCATGCTATCCATAAGCTTACAATTTGCTCAGTGAATTCTGTTTTCTACTTCAACATTCTTCTACGATGACTACATTTTATGTTCTTTTGCGTTTTAACGACAGAATCTGCATGTATGTCTTATCTTGCTATGCTCAATATTCATAAATATGAAATGTGTTATCCCATGCACTGATGGCATTTACAGAATTTGGAAATGGCTACAACCTGACCCCATCAGGCGAAAGCTATTGTAGGCGGGCAATCAGGAAAATGTCATGCACCGAATGAGCTTCCTCATTACCTACCACCTAATCCCATGTATCCATAAAATTGTCCAGCAATTGCAAGCGTTATTGTTATCACTTGCCAATGATAAGCAGTTTGGCAATCCTAATATGATGCAAAAATTTTTTTTTCTTGCTAGCATGGTTCCAAGTACGCATGAAGCTTTCTTTCCCATTATAGAAAAAAGAATATTGCTCCCACCCTTTCTTTGAAATACGAAACCATCGATTGAATTGGCTTACGCAAATTTGAAGCTTTGAGATGATTATGTATTGTTTTATTTCGAGCTTTTCATACAAGAGCAAAATAGCATTTGCTCAGTATTGCAGCAGCAGCATCATTATTACAGCACCGGCACAGCAAAATATTTCCAATGAACAACATTTCTTTATTCCAGCATTCAAAATAATACCCGTCTTGGGCGAACTTTGAAATAAGAAAAGGCGCGTTGAACATTTAGTTGTAAAATTTGCATGTTTAAATGAAAAAATTAAACTTCGTTCATGCAAATCGTATCGTTACTGAAACCATGTGAAATACGGTACCGAAACAACGAACATTTTCACAATTAAAACTCATGGGTTTCGTGCGTAAACTTTGCATGGAAATCTGAAATTAATTTAATGGAAGAACTTCGCCGTGAAAGCTGGCAGAAATCGAACATCGCATCTATTACGCTGATAGAGACCTGAGAAGCAAACGTAAAGTAATCACGGCGGCTTGAAGCTGATTGAAAGATGCATGAAAACTAAACTGCGTAAATCAGTCGTATTACGTACAGATTTCATCGTTAACAAATTCCTATTACATAAATGAACAGCTCATTTGACTAGGGTGTTCACTAATTCAATCTTGGCTGAATCTGAATGGTAGGACGTAAGTGTAGGTTTCTGTCAGAGCGTGTGAATTTTCTGAAGACTTTGGTTTCCAGTCTGTTTCTTGTCTTGGACAGATAGATATCGAAGGAAGAGATCTTTTCTCTGATATTTCTATCAATCGTGAACGAGATGTTATAAGGGAATCCCTTGTTCAATGTTTCCAAGAATACGTCTTCGTATCCGCGTTAGCAGATTGCGGGGATGTCGTCCAAACATCTGTTGACAAATCTGGTTACTTGACCAGCTTAGGCTTGAGAGAAAGCCAGTTCTCCGAAGTGTTCCATGAAGATTTCAGCCATTACTGGTGACCGTGGGCATCCCATTGCTACGCCTTTTTGTTGTCAGAAAAACTTCCACTAGGTCGAAAGTAATTTCCTTGAACTAGGCATATCTGTATGAGCTGGCAGAGTTCCTCAGGATTTCGTGACGTTCTGTCCCTCAGTGAAGTGTCCTGCGTTAGCATATGCTTTGTAAGCTCCATCGTGTTGTCCAATGGGACATTCGTAAAGAGATTTTTGGCATAGAAACTTAATACGATTCTATCAGGTGAAATCTAATCACAGATCTCAATTCGAACGAGTTATACACATGAGAACATCTTCTACCCGTCAATGAGTTGAGAATCTGACTGAGTCACTGTGCCAGGTCTCTGGCGAGACTATTGACCTATGAAACCATTTTCGACTTCAGCTCCTTTATGAGATACGTTTTTACGATTCTCCGTTTAGTAGTATATGATGTTTATTACTGAGCTTAATTTAGTATCATCTTTATGTAGTGGTCAATTTTAACTCGTTGAGTGTAAAGTCTATCGAGCTGAACTACAGCAACAGATTGAGTCTGACTGACCATATGTTGCTTCGGTATAGTTCTGTGATGATCGAACTTAAAGATTGTACCGGTAAGGTGATCATGTCTGCGTAATTGTTGAAGCTATTTGGATTTGTTCACAGCCTTATACGGCATATAGTGGTAAATGTATATAATTCTTGGCAAATGTGACAACATTCGCATGCTGTGGTTTTGCACTTTAATCTTCGCATATTTGTGATCGGTGCTGCGTTTTATTGAAAACTCTATGTTTTAACGTGAGCCTATTCAATGTATTTTCCAATTATTCAATGTTTATCCAGGCATACAACCCCTGCTTTCAAGAGTTTTTCTTTTTTAATGAGTAAAATGTCCTGATTGCAACGTATATTGAAATCTAAAATGAAACAGAATTATTTGTTTGGTATGTAGATTGGTATAGGTTTTGGCGGATTATACGTGGTTGTTGCTGCCTATTGGTCATCGTGTTTATGTTAGAAATCAATAAGTTCTTTAGCTATATCCAAATTTATGCAAACGTTGTGTATTGTGGCATTTTTTGATTTGCTTTTACGATCAAACTAAGACTGCGTTGGCTACGAACGGAGCAAAATAAGGAACCCATATGTAACGCCTTGAGCAATTGTATACTTTATTACGGCAATTTGGCTAACTGATGAAAGAAAAAGCAACATGGAAAATGCAAGGTCTACCACCAGTTCCCACCATTTATAAAAAACATTTTTTGTTCAGATAAGACCAAGATGAAAGAAGATGAAAAACAGAATTCCATCTACAAGAGACATCAAAGGTACCCTTAGGCAGAGATTCAAGGATCACTTGGAGACTCTCACGAAGTACATTAACGCGAATAACTTTTGGGATGGAAACGAAACCTAAACAGGACGACCACCGAAGCCGTATCCGTTATACAGGATGATGTCAGCAAAGCAAGGCTCAGTAATCATAAAATATTTCGAAATCCACCTTGCTGAGAACCAGAGTTTCAGCATCCTACCAGTTTGCAGAGAAACGAACTTTGCTATATGGAAGCATAAAGGAGCTTTCATCATCAGAAGATTCGACTGTTACAATAGAGACAACTGTCTTCAGGTAATTAACGCTTGGCAGACATTCATGGATTTATCAGGGTGTTGCGTTCCGTAAAACAGAATCCCTCCCTCTCTTGACTGAACCCTTGGACATGTATAAAAGCAGTAAGACAAGGAATTGAAATAATATCACCCGCTAATGACGGAGACGGTGATTCCTGAAAGCTTTGGTCCCATAAAAGAGATTGTTTCTTTATCCTAGTTTTTCATCGGTCAAAACGGGTCATCTTGAATGATGGAACATAAACAGCATGGGAAAACAAGAAAATCAACAAACAACAAACCGTACACCTCATTCGTCCGTTTCGAATGAAAATGTTTTTGGAATACATAATAATTACACAGTACCTACTGCAATTCACGCGATAGAAGTTTTAAAACTAAATGAGGTTGAGCTTCTTTCTTCCAAAAGGAATTTACTTACCTATAACTGGCAATAATTTTACTTGCGCAATAATTTTAGATTTTCTTGAGGTGGCTCGTTCAGGGCTGAATGTATTGTACATCCTTTGAGATTAGCATCTGCTGTGGACTTCATAGTCAATTTTCTTATCTAATTAACCAGTTGCCCATGCATACAGTTT